>WNWK01007980.1:0-88532 GCA_009830355.1 Cherax destructor | reverse complement strand
TAGAAAGGGGGAACAGGAAAAAGTTTTGGGAGGGAAAACCGTAGCAGTAAAAAGTGGATGTAGAAGACAACAGTGTAAAAGTGTTGTAGAAAAAGAAACAGTGGGGCCAGATGAAAAGACTGTCAGGTAGGGCCGGGATGAAAAAGAACAGCGTGCAAGTTGTGATGCAGAAGACTGTGGCAGTAAAATTTGGAGGAAAAAAGTAAACATTGTGAGGGGGTAGCAGTGAAAAGGGGGTGAAAAAACCAGAAATGGGCAAAAGTAAAGTTGGGGAGGGAAGGGGATCAGTAAGTAAAAGGGAGGGTGAAGACTGTAGCAGTGCAGTCCCGGATGGTGAAGACAGGGGTTTTGGAGAAAAAGTAAAAGTGTTGTGAAAAAAAGAACTGTAAAAGGGGTTTTGTGAGTAAGACTGCAACAGGAAAAAGTAAGTTGGAATGAACAGTGAAAAAAAGTTGGGATGAGAAGATCGGCAGTGTGTGCAAAGCCAGATGTGGGATTAGCAGTGAAAGAAAAAGTTGTGATGGGAAGACTGGGTGGGGTGAAGTTGTGTTTAGAAGACTGAACAGGGGGCAAATTTGCTGTAGAAGACTGAAAAGGGTAAAAGTAAAAGTTGTTATTCAAAAAATGAAACTTTTAAAAAATTAAATCAATATTTTCCCAACAAAAAAAAATATAAAAAGATGAATTTTGTTAAAACTTCCAGTTTCCCATTTCCACCGGGTTCACATGTATTTTTCCCCGCGTCACTATCCCACCTCCCCAAACTTTTACGAAACCCTCGCTCACTGGTCGTCACACTTGGGCGTCACTATGCCCCGTAAATTCGTCAGGTACGTCCCCCCGCGTCACTTTTGGTACGTCAATTTCGCGCCTTTGGGGTACGTCAACCCCGGTCACTATGTCCCTGCTCACTTCCCGTCATTGTTCCCGCCGTCACCCCCGCGTCATTGGGAAAGTCACACTTTTTCCCCGCCATTATGTACCGTCACCCCCCCGCGTAAACCAGGCCGTCCCTGACGTCCCCCCGCGTCACATGTACTGTCACCCCCCGCGTCACCAGGGCCTTTCCCCTGCGTCATTTGAAAACCACCCCGGCTCACGTTCGCCCCCCGCGTCATTTTTAACGCTTTCCCTGCCCACTAATTTAAAATAGGCTTTTTCGGGCGGTACTTAATTTCCCCGGTAATTGCCAAAACCCCCTGAACATTAAAAACAATTTTCGTGTCTTTTGTAATTTTTCCACATTTGGTTAAGTCCCCAACTTGGTTAAAACCTCCCCCCGGTCCCCTTTTCCGTCATTATTGTTTTTATTGTCATTGTTCCAAACCCCTTGCCGTCAAGCGTAAATTCGGTCCGTAACCCCCTGCGTTTTTAGTCACCCCGGGTGTTTTTTGGGCCACAAAAGGTAAGGTTTTCCTGGTCATTGGTAAAAGAAAACCTTTTCCCCGCTAAAAAAGGGCACTTTTCGGTCATTACCGTCACATTCGCTCTTATGCTTTCCCCCAAAGGTAATTTTGGGGAAAACACAAGTTCCTGGGGTTCGTCACAGTAATTTAACTTTTCCGGTTTCAAATGTTTGTCCCTTTCTCCCCTATTGCTACTGACAGGAAAATTTTACGTCAACTTCCCCCAACTGTTTTTAAATGTCACTTTTTCGGTCATTATGCCCCGCCCCCCCCAAAACACACCCCGGTCACCGTGCAGGGGAAAATGTCACACCTGTTTTCCCACTGTGAGCCGGCCCCCCACCTGTCATTTTTCCCCCCAACCCCGGTAAAGGGGGGGAGAAAAGGAAAAATTAGGGAATTTTAAAAACAACCACCAGAAATGTTCAAGTTTGAAAAGTTTTACAAAATTACCCCTTTTTGAAAACCCCCATTTTCCCCCACTAAAAATAAAAAGCAGGGTTATGGTGACAATTAATGTCTGTATACATTCATGACGATTGTGACCATATATAAATTTTAAATATTCACACCCGCTCATTCTTGTAATTCCCCCCCTCCCCCTTTTTTCCTTGTAATTTTGGGGGATTCCCGGGGCCCCATTATGCCTCTGAAACCCCCTTGGGACACCCTTGGCTCCTCTGAACCCCGAGGTAAATTCCCGACCATTATACCCTTAATTTTGGGGGAATTCCCCCCATTATTTTTTAATTTGGGTTTTCCCCCTGACAATTACCCCTTCTGTAATGTTGAAGTAACATTCCCCCCCCCACCTCTGTAATTTTGGGGGAACAGTCCCCGGACTTTTTACCCTTCCCCAGAATTTGAGGGAACCCTGACCCAATGACCTGGGGTAATGTTGAGGTTTTTTCCCTGACCCATTATGTTCTGAGGTTTCCCTCCCCCATTATGCCTTTGGGAAGTTGGCTGCTCCTTTTGCGGGTAACCCCGGGGGCCCTGACCCGTTGGTACTCAGGAGGCAAAACCCTCCCCCAAAACCTTTGAAGGGAACCCCCGGCCTTTTAATGTTGGGCCCCGATTTTTTATGCCCTTTTTTTTGGGGGAAAAGTCGGGGCCCTTTATGCATTTCGGAATTTTGGGGGAAAGCTTTCCCCGGCCCAAACCCCTTTTTTGACACACCCAGGGGGGGGGGTGGGGGGTGCCACCACTTGGGGGTGCATTCCCCCAGGGGGGGTTTGGGGCACCCCCCAAGGGGGGGCCACCAAGGGATGGGTTAACCCTCCCGGGGATGGGTGTTGGGGGCCAAAACAGATAGGTATCCACCCATTTGGGGGGCAGGGCCGCACACTCCCCGGGGGAGGGCCCCCCCCACCCACGGTGATGGGGGGCCCCACCCCCACGGAAAAGGTGGGGGCACCACCACCAGGGGAGGGGTGGGTTTCCCCACCACGGATGGTTGGGTGCACCACCACAGGATGGGCACCCCCCACAGGGGGGTGGGCCCCCTACCACGGGGGGGCGCCCCCAAGGGGGGGCTCCACCAGGTGATGGCATGGGGCACTACCCAAAATGGGCCATGGGAAAATACAAAAGATCCCAAAACCCCCAAAAAGAGGGGGCCCCAAACCCCCATTTTCCCCCTTTTCCCCAGCCAGCCTCCCGGGTCCTTTTGTGGAAGTTGATATTCAGACATTGCAATATAAAAAAATTTTTAAACATTATATACCCAAATGCAAAAAGAGTGGCGGGGGTTACCTCCCCCAAACAGTGCCCGTAATGACATGGAAACCAGAGGGCAGATAGTGATCTGGAATTGAAGAAAAGGAACCCCAAACACCAGACCCAAAAAATATTAAAATACTGCTGGAGATTTGTTGAAATTGCGGTCTTGGGGGCGGGTTGGGGGCGGCACATAGGGTGGCCCCGAAAACACGTAAAAACTTTCGGAAAGCCCCACCGGGCAAAAAACCCAAAAAAAAATAGTAAACAGAAAAAAATGGGGAAATTTTTGTTGGGGGATTCGGTTTGTTCAAAACAGGGGGACGTCCCAAAAAAAGGGGGGGGAAAAGCCCCTTTCATCGGAAAAAAGGGGACAAAATTTAAAACCCCAACACGAAAAAAAGGAACTTGAACACTTTGGCCCCGTTTTTTCCTATTGGGGTCAAAAATTGATTTAATCACCCCAAAAAAGACAATAAACATTAAAAACCCCGGGACCCCCCTTTAAAGGTCCCCGACAGCAGGCTGTAAAGGGTTGTTTGACCCTTACAACCACACCGGGGAAAAACCGGAGGGGGGCCAACCCCAACCCTGACCCGGTACCACAACCCTCAGACTGGTAGTTACAACCCTACCAGGTTTTAAAAAACCACTCCCCTCATCCTCCCTTTCCCCACAACCACTACCAGACCCATTGGCCCACCCCCCAGACTCCCCACAACTCCCCAAAAACCCTTTTGGAGTTATTAAAATCAATTTAGTAAACCCCACCCGGAGCAAAAACCTTTAAAACCCATTTGGCCCCCAAAACCACTGGCTCACCAAACCTGAAAGCCAAACCCAAAATACCAGATTGGTACAAACCATTACCCCGGTAAAAAACCACTCGCCCCCGGTTTTAAAATAACACCTGGTCCCCAAACCCCACTTTTTAGCCGGGAAAAGGGCAAATATTACTCAACCCCGACAAAACACCTTTGGCTAACCATAAAACACCCGAACTGGCAAAACCCCAGGGGCCCCCCAACTGGACAAAAACACTACCAGACCCGGGGAAAACCTAAATTTAAACCCCATTCCCCAAACACCAGACCCGGGGTTACCCCTCCGCCCGGAGCCCCACTACCCCCCCCCCGGGTTTTAAAATAACCCCCCCCGGGGGAAAATACCCCCAGAGGGGTCCCAAAAATTTTTACCGAAAGGGGCAACCACCCCCACCCCCGGGAAGCCCCCAGGTGGGAGAGGGCTGAGCCCAGGTCTGAGTAGTGGTTGTAGCTTCCAGGTCTGAGTAGTGGTTGTAGCTTCCAGGTCTGAGTAGTGGTTGTAGCTACCAGGTCTGAGTAGTGGTTGTAGCTTCCAGGTCTGAGTAGTGGTTGTAGCTTCCAGGTCTGAGTAGTGGTTGTAGCTTCCAGGTCTGAGTAGTGGTTGTAGCTTCCAGGTCTGAGTAGTGGTTGTAGCTGCCAGGTCTGAGTAGTGGTTGTAGCTACCAGGTCTGAGTAGTGGTTGTAGCTTCCAGGTCTGAGTAGTGGTTGTAGTTTCCAGGTCTGAGTAGTGGTTGTAGCTACCAGGTCTGAGTAGTGGTTGTAGCTACCAGGTGTGAGTAGTGGTTGTAGCTACCAGGTCTGAGTAGTGGTTGTAGCTACCAGGTGTGAGTAGTGGTTGTAGCTACCAGGTCTGAGTAGTGGTTGTAGCTACCAGGTCTGAGTAGTGGTTGTAGCTACCAGGTCTGAGTATTGGTTGTAGCTACCAGGTCTGAGTAGTGGTTGTAGCTACCAGGTCTGAGTAGTGGTTGTAGCTACCAGGTCTGAGTAGTGGTTGTAGCTACCAGGTTTGAGTAGTGGTTGTAGCTACCAGGTCTGAGTAGTGGTTGTAGCTACCAGGTCTGAGTAGAGGTTGTAGCTACCAGGTCTGAGTAGTGGTTGTAGCTACCAGGTCTGAGTAGTGGTTGTAGCTACCAGGTCTGAGTAGTGGTAGTAACTAACAGGTCTGAGTAGTGGTAGTAACTAACAGGTCTGAGTAGTGGTTGTAGCTACCAGGACTGAGTAGTGGTTGTAGCTACCAGGTCTGAGTAGAGGTTGTAGCTACCAGGTCTGAGTAGTGGTTGTAGCTACCAGGTCTGAGTAGTGGTTGTAGCTACCAGGTCTGAGTAGTGGTTGTAGCTAGCGTCAGGTATCTACAACCACTATTACAACACATACTGTCAGGCACACCTTTAAATGGTGTGTCTGACAGTATGTGTTGTAATATTGTCTTTCATGGTCTGATTAATAACACATTTCAGGGCGAAATAGTTTACAAGACGACGAAGAAGATGACCTAAGAAGTGTTCAATTGACTACTCCTTTGGTCATGAGGTCGCGGTATTTTTGGGATTGTTAAAATTGCACGTCCCACCTGTTTTTCCAGATATTCCATGACGTCCCACCTGTTTTTCCAGATATTCCATGACGTCCCACCTGTTTTTCCAGATATTCCATGACTACAGATACCCAAGCATAGAATTTGCACTGATTTGATTTCTGTTTACTATTTTTTTTTTGTGGCTGGGTACCTTACTGGTGCAGCTCTTGTACCAGTATCAGTACCACCACTAGTTATGACTGGTAATGTATCAATACGACCACTATGTGCAGCACTTGTACCAGCACCAGTACCACCACTAGTTATGACTGGTAATGTATCAACACCATCTCCAGCAGTATTGCTATTTTGTATTTCTGGATCTGGTATGTCTTGGTCTTCACATATTTCTTCAATACCAGATCACTATCTGCATCTGGTACTCAGTCTTGCATCTCTATATCATTACAGGCACTGTCTTCCAAGGCAGCACCAGGGGTGGCACCTCCTGCTGACCAACTCTCTTGTTTTCATGTTGGATATATATAATGATTTAAAGTTTATTTATAGTTACAATGTCACAGATATCAACTTTACTTCTCGGTAGGCCTACTAGGTAGGCTGGCTGGAGTAAAAAGCAGGAAAAAGTATGTGACTTGTATGTTGAAGAGTGAACTGGGTGACCCCTGTCTAGTTTAATAAAGTTTGGCATCTTTATTATGTATCCCATACCCATCCTGTGGGTAGTGCACCCCATACCCATCCTGTGGGTAGTGCACCCCATACCCATCCTGTGGGTAGTGCACCCCATACCCCTCCTGTGGGTAGTGCACCCCATACCCATCCTGTGGGTAGTGCAGCCCATACCCATCCTGTGGGTAGTGCACCCCATACCCATCCTGTGGGTAGTGCACCCCATACCCATCCTGTGGGTAGGGCACCCACACCCATCCTGTGGGTAGTGTACCCCATACCCATCCTGTGGGTAGTGCACCCCATACCCATCCTGTGGGTAGTGCAGCCCATACCCATCCTGTGGGTAGTGCAGCCCATACCCATCCTGTGGGTAGGGCACCCACACCCATCCTGTGGGTAGTGTACCCCATACCCATCCTGTGGGTAGTGCACCCCATACCCATCCTGTGGGTAGTGCAGCCCATACCCATCCTGTGGGTAGTGCACCCCATACCCATCCTGTGGGTAGTGCACCCCATACCCATCCTGTGGGTAGTGCACCCCATACCCATCCTGTGGGTAGTGCACCCCATACCCATCCTGTAGGTGGTAGTCAAAAGATTACAGAAGTACATAATGGGTCCAGGGACTGTACCTCAACATTACAGACGTACATAATGGGTCCAGGGACTGTACCTCAACATTACAGAGGTACATAATGGGTCCAGGGACTGTACCTCAACATTACAGAGGTACATAATGGGTCCAGGGACTGTACTTCAACATTACAGAGGTACATAATGGGTCCAGGGACTGTACCTCAACAATACAGAGGTACATAATGGGTCCAGGGACTGTACCTCAACATTACAGAGGTACATAATGGGTCCAGGGACTGTATCTCAACATTACAGAGGTACATAATGGGTCCAGGGACTGTACCTCAACATTACAGAGGTACATAATGGGTCCAGGGACTGTACCTCAACATTACAGAGGTACATAATGGGTCCAGGGACTGTACCTCAACATTACAGAGGTACATAATATGTCCAGGGACTGTTCCTCAACATTACAGAGGTACATAATGGGTCCAGGGACTGTACTTCAACATTACAGAGGTACATAATGTGTCCAGGGACTGTACCTCAACATTACAGAGGTACATAATGGGTCCAGGGACTGTACCTCAACATTACAGAGGTACATAATGGGTCCAGGGACTGTACCTCAACATTACAGAGGTACATAATGGCTCCAGAGACTGTACCTCAACATTTCAGAGGTACATAATGGGTCCAGGGACTGTACCTCAACATTACAGAGGTACATAATGGGTCCAGGGACTGGGCCCCAAAGTTTTAATAGCTGAGCAAGTTACAAAGGTAATGAACTATTTACATGTTTATATATGGTCACAATCGTCATGAGTTATTTATACAGACATTAATTAGATCACACATACAGGTTAACTAGCAATGCTTTATTTACAGTGGGTAAAGTCAGGGTATTTTTCCAGAATGGTCTGTAATATACCACTGTGGATAAAATACTTTGACATATCTTGAACATTTCTGAGTGAGTTGTCTCTGAATTCATTAATTTTGTCGCACTCCAGTACATAATGACGCAGGGTGTGACAGTACACAGTGACGCAGGGTGTGACAGTACACAGTGACGCAAGGTGTGACAGTACACAATGACGCAGGGTGTGACAGTGCACAGTGACGCAGGGTGTGACAGTACACAGTGACGCAGGGTGTGACAGTACATAGTGACGCAGGGTGTGACAGTACATAATGATGCAGGGTGTGACAGTACATAATGACGCAGGGTGTGACAGTACATAATGTCTCAGGGTGTGACAGTACATAGTGACGCAGGGTGTGACAGTACATAATGACGCAGGGTGTGACAGTACATAATGACGCAGGGTGTGACAGTACATAGTGACGCAGGGTGTGACAGTACATAATGACGCAGGGAGTGACAGTACATAGTGACGCAGGGTGTGACAATACATAGTGACGCAGGGTGTGACTACATAGTGACGCTGGGTGTGACAGTACATTGTGACGCAGGGTGTGACAGTACATAATGACGCAGAGGTGTGACAGTACATAATGACGCAGGGTGTGACAGTACATAATGACGCAGGGTGTGACAGTACATAATGACGCAGGGTGTGACAGTACATAATGACGCAGGGTGTGACAGTACATAATGACGCAGGGTGTGACAGTACAAGTGACGCAGGGTGTGACAGTACACAGTGACGCAGGGTGTGACAGTACATAGTGACGCAGGGTGTGACAGTACACAGTGACGCAGGTGTGACAGTACAAGTGACGCAGGTGTGACAGTACATAGTGACGCAGGGTGTGACAGTACACAGTGACGCATGGTGTGACAGTACATAATGACGCAGGGTGTGACAGTACATAGTGACGCAGGGTGTGACTACATAGTGACGCAGGGTGTGACAGTACATAGTGACGCAGGGTGTGACTACATAGTGACGCAGGGTGTGACAGTACATAATGACGCAGGGTGTGACAGTACACAGTGACGCAGGGTGTGACAGTACATAGTGACGCAGGGTGTGACAGTACATAGTGACGCAGGGTGTGACAGTACATAGTGACGCAGGGTGTGACAGTACATAGTGACGCAGGATGTGACAGTACATAATGACGCAGGGTGTGACAGTACATAATGACGCAGGGTGTGACAGTACATAATGACGCAGGGTGTGACAGTACATAGTGACGCAGGGTGTGACAGTACATAGTGACGCAGGGTGTGACAGTACATAGTGACGCAGGGTGTGACAGTACATAGTGACGCAGGGTGTGACAGTACATAGTGACGCAGGGTGTGACAGTACACAGTGACGCAGGGTGTGACAGTACATAGTGACGCAGGGTGTGACAGTACACAGTGACGCAGGGTGTGACAGTACATAGTGACGCAGGGTGTGACAGTACATAGTGACGCAGGGTGTGACAATACATAGTGACGCAAGGTGTGACAATAGTACATCTGGCAATGTTTATATCACTACACTTCACTCTTTTTGTATATTTTTTTCCTGTGTTGGTTATATATTGATTTATAGATTATTTATAGTTTCATTTTCACGAATATCAACTTTACTTTACACTTCTACAGTCTTCTACATCACAACTTTACTTTACACTGTTACAGTCTTCTACATCACAACTTTACTTTACACTGTTACAGTCTTCTACATCACAACTTTACTTTACACTGCTACAGTCTTCTACATCACAACTTTACTTTACACTGCTACAGTCTTCTACATCACAACTTTACTTTACACTGCTACAGTCTTCTACATCACAACTTTACTTTACACTGATACAGTCTTCTACATCACAACTTTACTTTACACTGCTACAGTCTTCTACATCACAACTTTACTTTACACTGTTACAGTCTTCTACATCACAACTTTACTTTACACTGCTACAGTCTTCTACATCACAACTTTACTTTACACTGCTACAGTCTTCTACATCACAACTTTACTTTACACTGATACAGTCTTCTACATCACAACTTTACTTTACACTGCTACAGTCTTCTACATCACAACTTTACTTTACACTGTTACAGTCTTCTACATCACAACTTTACTTTACACTGCTACAGTCTTCTACATCACAACTTTACTTTACACTGTTACAGTCTTCTACATCACAACTTTACTTTACACTGATACAGTCTTCTACATCACAACTTTACTTTACACTGCTACAGTCTTCTACATCACAACTTTACTTTACACTGTTACAGTCTTCTACATCACAACTTTACTTTACACTGCTACAGTCTTCTACATCACAACTTTACTTTTCACTGTTACAGTCTTCTACATCACAACTTTACTTTACACTGTTACAGTCTTCTACATCACAACTTTACTTTACACTGCTACAGTCTTCTACATCACAACTTTACTTTACACTGCTACAGTCTTCTACATCACAACTTTACTTTACACTGTTACAGTCTTCTACATCACAACTTTACTTTACACTGCTACAGTCTTCTACATCACAACTTTACTTTTCACTGCTACAGTCTTCTACATCACAACTTTACTTTACACTGCTACAGTCTTCTACATCACAACTTTACTTTACACTTCTACAGTCTTCTACACCACAACTTTACTTTACACTGCTACAGTCTTCTACATCACAACTTTACTTTACACTGCTACAGTCTTCTACATCACAACTTTACTTTACACTGCTACAGTCTTCTACATCACAACTTTACTTTACACTGCTACAGTCTTCTACATCACAACTTTACTTTACACTGCTACAGTCTTCTACACCACAACTTTACTTTACACTGCTACAGTCTTCTACATCACAACTTTACTTTACACTGTTACAGTCTTCTACATCACAACTTTACTTTACACTGCTACAGTCTTCTACATCACAACTTTACTTTTCACTGCTACAGTCTTCTACATCACAACTTTACTTTACACTGTTACAGTCTTCTACATCACAACTTTACTTTACACTGCTACAGTCTTCTACATCACAACTTTACTTTACACTGTTACAGTCTTCTACATCACAACTTTACTTTACACTGTTACAGTCTTCTACATCACAACTTTACTTTTCACTGCTACAGTCTTCTACATCACAACTTTACTTTTCACTGCTACAGTCTTCTACATCACAACTTTACTTTACACTGTTACAGTCTTCTACATCACAACTTTACTTTACACTGCTACAGTCTTCTACACCACAACTTTACTTTACACTGCTACAGTCTTCTACATCACAACTTTACTTTACACTGCTACAGTCTTCTACATCACAACTTTACTTTTCACTGCTACAGTCTTCTACATCACAACTTTACTTTACACTGTTACAGTCTTCTACATCACAACTTTACTTTACACTGCTACAGTCTTCTACATCACAACTTTACTTTACACTGTTACAGTCTTCTACATCACAACTTTACTTTACACTGTTACAGTCTTCTACATCACAACTTTACTTTACACTGCTACAGTCTTCTACATCACAACTTTACTTTACACTGTTACAGTCTTCTACATCACAACTTTACTTTACACTGCTACAGTCTTCTACATCACAACTTTACTTTACACTGTTACAGTCTTCTACATCACAACTTTACTTTACACTGTTACAGTCTTCTACATCACAACTTTACTTTTCACTGCTACAGTCTTCTACATCACAACTTTACTTTTCACTGCTACAGTCTTCTACATCACAACTTTACTTTACATTTTTACAGTCTTCTACATCACAACTTTACTTTTCACTGTTACAGTCTTCTACACCACAACTTTACTTTACACTGCTACAGTCTTCTACACCACAACTTTACTTTACACTGCTACAGTCTTCTACATCACAACTTTACTTTACACTGTTACAGTCTTCTACATCACAACTTTACTTTTCACTGCTACAGTCTTCTACATCACAACTTTACTTTACACTGTTACAGTCTTCTACATCACAACTTTACTTTACACTGCTACAGTCTTCTACACCACAACTTTACTTTACACTGCTACAGTCTTCTACATCACAACTTTACTTTACACTGCTACAGTCTTCTACATCACAACTTTACTTTACACTGCTACAGTCTTCTACATCACAACTTTACTTCTGCTACAGTCTTCTACATCACAACTTTACACTGCTACAGTCTTCTACATCACAACTTTACTTTACACTTCTACAGTCTTCTACATCACAACTTTTCACTGCTACAGTCTTCTACATCACAACTTTACTTTACACTGCTACAGTCTTCTACATCACAACTTTACTTTACACTGCTACAGTCTTCTACATCACAACTTTACTTTACACTGCTACAGTCTTCTACACCACAACTTTACTTTACACTTCTACAGTCTTCTACATCACAACTTTACTTTACACTGTTACAGTCTTCTACATCACAACTTTACTTTACACTTCTACAGTCTTCTACATCACAACTTTACTTTACACTGCTACAGTCTTCTACATCACAACTTTACTTCTGCTACACTTGACACATCTCCTAGGCCAGAGGGGAGAAAATGGGTCAAAAGTGCCAGAAATGCTCTGCGCTTTCTTGTGTTTAAACACATCATCAGAGGAATAGGAAGAAGAGACAAAACAAGTACTTTACAGGTGTTAAACACTGAGGTGACACCTCACTGAAGATGTGTGTAAACACATGAAAGCACTCATGTTTTATTTCCTATTTTCTTGGTATTTTTTCATATGTTACCATGTATGATAATTGTAGTTAGGTGTACTCGTACCTAAATAAAGTATCATCACATATTTATACTCGTCCTGTTCCTGTATAGATCACTCGGTAGGAAGAATGACATATTTGTTGAACATTTGGGAAAGTTTATTGTGGAAATGCTTGGCATAACAAGGAGGCTTTTTACAAGGTAATAATATATGTTAATCACCCTAATTGTTTGGGTCCGATTGAACCTGACGAAGGTGAGGGAGCCGGTATATATATACTAGAGGCGCTCTTTGGCGCCTACCAATATTCTAATACATGTAAACTACATTATATGTGTACTGTATAAAATAAATAAAGAACTGGATTTGTGTTTATATCACATAATAATAATAATAATAATAATAATAATAATAATAATAATAATAATAATAATAATAATAATAATAATAATAATAATAATAATAATAATAATAATAATAATAATAATAATAATAATAATAATAATAATAATAATAATAATAATAATAATAATAAAATAATAATAATAATAATAAAATAACATAATAATAATAATAATAATAATAATAATAATAATAATAATAATAATAATAATAATAATATAATAATATTATAATAATAATAATAATAATATAAAATAATAATAATAATAATAATAATAATAATAATAATAATAATAATAATAATAATAATAATAATAATACAAATAATAATAATAATAATATCTTTATTTCTACCAGTACATGTACAAGGTATACAAACCATAGCTGACATCAATAACATACTACTATATAGAAAGTCCCTTGTTATGCTGAGCATTTCCTGCAAATTAGGTCAGTTTTGTCCCAGGATGCGACCCACACCAGTCCACTAACACCCAGGTACCTATTTTCCTGATGAGTGAACACTGACAACAGGTGTCTTAAGGAAATACGTCACAATGTTTCCAGCAGTACCGGGTATCAAACCACGTACCTTAGTGTGTGAGCTGAGTGCGCTACCAACCCAGCTACGGTTAGAGATACAGTCATCCCACTGACTGGTCCTCTGTTGAAACTGTCTTCCATTCTTCCACACTTCACACGATCTAACTTACATTTATACTCTCTACTACAACATATACACTCTCTACTACAACATTTACACTCTAATACAACATTTACACTCTACTACATCATTTACACTCTACTACAACATTTACACAATCTACTACAACATTTACACAATCTACTAAAACATTTACACAATCTACTACAACATTTACACTCTCTACTACAACATTTACACAATCTACTACAACATTTACACAATCTACTACAACATTTACACAATCTACTACAACATTTACACAATCTACTATAACATTTACACAATCTACTACAACATTTACACAATCTACTACAACATTTACACTCTCTACTACAACATTTACACTCTCTACTACAACATTTACACTCTCTACTACAACATTTACACTCTCTACTACAACATTTACACAATCTACTACAACATTTACACTCTCTACTACAACATTTACACAATCTACTACAACATTTACACTCTCTACTACAACATTTACACAATCTACTACAACATTTACACAATCTACTAAAACATTTACACAATCTACTACAACATTTACACTCTCTACTACAACATTTACACAATCTACTACAACATTTACACAATCTACTACAACATTTACACAATCTACTACAACATTTACACTCTCTACTGCAACATTTACACTCTCTACTACAACATTTACACTCTCTACTACAACATTTACACTCTCTACTACAACATTTACACAATCTACTACAACATTTACACAATCTACTACAACATTTACACATTCTACTACAACATTTACACTCTCTACTACAACATTTACACTCTACTACAACATTTACACTCTCTACTACAACATTTACACTCTCTATTACAACATTTACACAATCTACTACAACATTTACACTCTCTACTACAACATTTACACTCTACTACAACATTTACACTCTCTACTACAACATTTAAACTCTCTACTAAAACATTTACACTCTACTACAACATTTACACTCTCTACTACAACATTTACACTATCTCCTACAACATTTACACTCTCTACTACAACATTTACACTCTCTATTACAACATTTACACTCTCTACTACAACATTTACACTCTCTACTACAACATTTACACTCTCTACTACAACATTTACACTCTCTACTACAACATTTGGTCTCAAGGCATCTTCAGTCGACTCCAATCTTAGAGACTGATTACCTTATTTTGCAACTCATCTTTCACCCTTCTCTGTACCGGACTGAGGAAGCCACTGGCGGGCGAAACGTATCCTCAGTAAAGATTGTGCTTATGCACACACACTGTAAGGAAACATACCCAACGTTTCCACCCATGCCAGGGATTGAACCGCGGACACTCAGTGGGTGAGGCGAGTGCGGTAAAAACCGTGCCACGGGTCCCACAGTTTTTCCAGTGTGCTTGATTACTTAGTTATGTTTTCAAGCATCACTTAGTTATTCAATCACCAGTGGTGATTCACCACTGGCTAGACTTGAGCCTTGTCTGGAAGGTAACATGACTGAATGTTGAAGGTGACTACTGTCACTAGCAGCACTAGAGTGCATGTTGAAGGTGACTACTGTCACTAGCAGCACTAGAGTGCATGTTGAAGGTGACTACTGTCACTAGCAGCACTAGAGTGCATGTTGAAGGTGACCACTGTCACTAGCAGCACTAGAGTGCATGTTGAAGGTGACCACTGTCACTAGCAGCACTAGAGTGCATGATGAAGGTGACTACTGTCACTAGCAGCACTAGAGTGCATGTTGAAGGTGACCACTGTCACTAGCAGCACTAGAGTGCATGATGAAGGTGACTACTGTCATTAGCAGCACTAGAGTGCATGTTGAAGGTGACCACTGTCACTAGCAGCACTAGAGTGCATGTTGAAGGTGACTACTGTCACTAGCAGCACTAGAGTGCATGTTGAAGGTGACTTCTGTCACTAGCAGCAGTAGAGTGCATGTTGAAGGTGACCACTGTCACTAGCAGCACTAGAGTGCATGATGAAGGTGACTTCTGTCACTAGCAGCACTAGAGTGCATGTTGAAGGTGACTTCTGTCACTAGCAGCACTAGAGTGCATGTTGAAGGTGACTACTGTCACTAGCAGCACTAGAGTGCATGATGAAGGTGACTACTGTCATTAGCAGCACTAGAGTGCATGTTGAAGGTGACCACTGTCACTAGCAGCACTAGAGTGTATGTTGAAGGTGACCACTGTCACTAGCAGCACTAGAGTGTATGTTGAAGGTGACCACTGTCACTAGCAGCACTGGAGTCCATGCTAGAGGTGACCTATCACTCAAACACTCTAGACGCGCTGTAATGCACTCTAGCCGTGCTGGAGTACATACCAAAGGTGACCCTGTCACTCAAGCACTCAAGGAGCACAAGAGCACATGAGCACTGTAGCATCACACTAGTGGCAGGTACCTGAGCCTGACCACTACACCTCAGCCAGTACACAGCCAGCTACCAGGTACCAGGTACCGGCTACCAGTACTAGCATAAAATATAACATTCTTACTTTGATCTCTCCCGCCCTTTGTGGGTGGCCGGCCGCCCACAGGCCTCGCCGCCCACCCACCCACATATCAACATTCCGCAAGACCCAGTAGACAGTCCCTGACGACCTAGACAGACTTGTCTATCAACCCGTCTATATACTCACACAAACCTTGTATATGTACCTTCGTTTTACTGACGAATTAACGACACGTGTTCAACAGGTGTTCAACACGTGTTCAACGCTAATTAAGAGTTTTCCTGTGGCCTCTGACAACCTGGCAGACATGTACACGTGTACTAAGACATGTGCAAGTGTACTAAGACATGTACAAGTGAATTACAAAATGTTCTAATGTACTACCTGGTGTTTACCTGGAGAGGGTTTCGGGGGTCAACGCCCCCGCTGTCCGGTCTGTGACCAGGCTTCGTGGTGGATCATGGTCTGATCACCCAGGCTGTTACTGCTGGCCCCAGGTCAGATACAGAGGCAGCAGGAGTAGTGAAATAAACAATTGATGTACAAAAATAAACAATTGATGTACCAAAATGAACAATTGATGTACCAAAATGAACAATTGATGTACCAAAATGAACAATTGATGTACCAAAATGAACAATTGATGTACCAAAATGAACAATTGATGTACCAAAATTAACAATTGATGTACCAAAATTAACAATTGATGTACCAAAATGAACAATTGATGTACCAAAATGAACAATTGATGTACCAAAATGAACAATTGATGTACCAAAATGAACAATTGATGTACCAAAATGAACAATTGATGTACCAAAATTAACAATTGATGTACCAAAATTAACAATTGATGTACCAAAATGAACAATTGATGTACCAAAATGAACAATTGATGTACCAAAATGAACAATTGAGATACCAAAATGAACAATTGATGTACCAAAATGAACAATTGATGTACCAAAATGAACAATTGATGTACCAAAATGAACAAATGATGTACCAAAATGAACAATTGATGTACCAAAATGAACAATTGATGTACCAAAATTAACAATTGATGTACCAAAATTAACAATTGATGTACCAAAATGAACAATTGATGTACCAAAATGAACAATTGATGTACCAAAATGAACAATTGATGTACCAAAATGAACAATTGATGTACCAAAATGAACAATTTATGTACCAAAATGAACAATTGATGTACCAAAATTAACAATTGATGTACCAAAATGAACAATTGATGTACCAAAATGAACAATTGATGTACCAAAATTAACAATTGATGTACCAAAATGAACAATTGATGTACCAAAATGAACAATTGATGTACCAAAATGAACAATTGATGTACCAAAATGAACAATTGATGTACCAAAATAAATAATTGATGTACCAAAATGAACAATTGATGTACCAAAATGAACAATTGATGTACCAAAATGAACAATTGATGTACCAAAATGAACAATTGATGTACCAAAATGAACAATTGATGTACCAAAATGAACAATTGATGTACCAACATGAACGATTGATGTACCAAAATAAACAATTGATGTACCAAAATGAACAATTGATGTACCGACGTTTCGGTCCGTCTTGTACCATTATCTAACCAGTGGTCTGAGTTAATGGGATCGAAACCTCGTCATACGTTTTTGCTACAATAAAGATACCCAGATGTTTTGCACATGTGAAACATCTGGGTATCTTTATTGTAGACGTTTCGCCCTCCAGTGGCTTTATCAACACTAATTCAAAGACATAATTGGAAACACTGTAGAATTCTATAACAAAAGATGAGATTATCAGTCCTCTCAACCTTGGATGGGGGACTGATAACCTCAGTGTTATTCCCCTCAGTATTATTCCCCTCAGTGTTATTCCCCTTAGTGTTATTCCCCTCAGTGTTATTCCCCTCAGTGTTATTCTCCTCAGTGTTATTCTCCTCAGTGTTATTCCCCTCAGTGTTATTTCCCTCAGTGTTATTCCCCTCTGTGTTATTCCCCTCAGTGTTATTCCCCTCAGTGTTATTCCCCTCAGTGTTATTCCCCTCAGTGTTATTCTCCTCAGTGTTATTCCCCTCAGTGTTATTCTCCTCAGTGTTATTCCCCTCAGTGTTATTCCCCTCAGTGTTATTCCCTCAGTGTTATTCCCTCAGTGTTATTCCCTCAGTGTTATTCCCTCAGTGTTATTCCCTCAGTGTTATTCCCTCAGTGTTATTCCCTTCAGTGTCATTCCCTCAGTGTTATTCCCTCAGTGTTATTCCCTCAGTGTTATTCCCTCAGTGTTATTCCCTCAGTGTTATTCCCTCAGTGTTATTCTCCTCAGTGTTATTCCCTCAGTGTTATTCCCTCAGTGTTATTCCCTTCAGTGTTATTCCCTCAGTGTTATTCCCTCAGTGTTATTCCCTCAGTGTTTTCCCTCAGTGTTATTCCCTCAGTGTTATTCCCTCAGTGTTATTCCCTCATTGTCATTCCCTTAGTGTTATTCCCTCAGTGTTATTCCCTCAGTGTTATTCCCTCAGTGTCATTCCCTCAGTGTTATTCCCCTCAGTGTTATTCCCCTCAGTGTTATTTCCCTCAGTGTTATTCTCCTCAGTGTTATTCCCCTCAGTGTTATTCCCCTCAGTGTTATTCCCCTCAGTGTCATTCCCCTCAGTGTTATTCCCCTCAGTGTTATTCCCCTCAGTGTTATTTCCCTCAGTGTTATTCTCCTCAGTGTTATTCCCCTCAGTGTTATTCCCCTCAGTGTTATTCCCTCAGTGTTATTCCCTCAGTGTTATTCCCTCAGTGTTATTCCCTCAGTGTTATTCCCCTCAGTGTTATTCTCCTCAGTGTTATTCCCTCAGTGTTATTCCCTCAGTGTTATTCCCTCAGTGTTATTTCCCTCAGTGTTATTCCCCTCAGTGTTATTCCCCTCAGTGTTATTCCCTCAGTGTTATTCCCCTCAGTGTTATTCCCCTCAGTGTTATTCTCCTCAGTGTTATTCCCTCAGTGTTATTCCCTCAGTGTTATTCCCTCAGTGTTATTCCCTCAGTGTTATTCCCTCAGTGTTATTCCCTCAGTGTTATTCTCCTCAGTGTTATTCCCTCAGTGTTATTCCCTCAGTGTTATTCCCTCAGTGTTATTCCCTCAGTGTTTTCCCTCAGTGTTATTCCCTCAGTGTTATTCTCCTCAGTGTTATTCCCTCAGTGTTATTCCCCTCAGTGTTTATTCTCCTCAGTGTTATTCTCCTCAGTGTTATTCCCTCAGTGTTATTCCCTCAGTGTTATTCCCTCAGTGTTATTCTCCTCAGTGTTATTCCCTCAGTGTTATTCCCCTCAGTGTTATTCCCTCAGTGTTATTCCCTCAGTGTTATTCCCTCAGTGTTATTCCCTCAGTGTTATTCCCTCAGTTATCCTCAGTGTTATTCCCTCAGTGTTATTCCCTCAGTGTTATTCCCTCGTGTTATTCCTCAGTGTTATTCCCTCAGTGTTATTCCTCAGTGTTATTCCCTCAGTGTTATTCCTCCTCAGTGTTATTCCCCTCAGTGTTATTCCCCTCAGTGTTATTCCCCTCAGTGTTATTCCCTCAGTGTTATTCCCCTCAGTGTTATTCCCCTCAGTGTTATTCTCCTCAGTGTTATTCTCCTCAGTGTTATTCCCCTCAGTGTTATTCCCTCAGTGTTATTCTCCTCAGTGTTATTCCCCTCAGTGTTATTCCCCTCAGTGTTATTCCCCTCAGTGTTATTCCCTCAGTGTTATTCCCTCAGTGTTATTCCCTCAGTGTTATTCCCTCAGTGTTATTCCCTCAGTGTTATTCCCTCAGTGTTATTCCCTCAGTGTTATTCCCTCAGTGTTATTCCCTCAGTGTTATTCTCCTCAGTGTTATTCTCCTCAGTGTTATTCCCTCAGTGTTATTCCCTCAGTGTTATTCTCCTCAGTGTTATTCCCTCAGTGTTATTCCCCTCAGTGTTATTCCCTCAGTGTTATTCCCTCAGTGTTATTCCCCTCAGTGTTATTCCTCAGTGTTATTCCCTCAGTGTTATTCCCTCAGTGTTATTCCCTCAGTGTTATTCCCTCAGTGTTATTCTCCCTCAGTGTTATTCCCCTCAGTGTTATTCCCTCAGTGTTATTCCCTCAGTGTTATTCCCTCAGTGTTATTCCCTCAGTGTTATTTTCCTCAGTGTTATTCTCCTCAGTGTTATTCTCCTCAGTGTTATTCCCTCAGTGTTATTTCCTCAGTGTTATTTCCCTCAGTGTTATTCCCCTCAGTGTTATTCCCCTCAGTGTTATTCTCCTCATTGTTATTCCCCTCAGTGTTATTCCCCTCAGTGTTATTCTCCTCAGTGTTATTCTCCTCAGTGTTATTCCCCTCAGTGTTATTCCCCTCAGTGTTATTCCCCTCAGTGTTATTCCCCTCAGTTTTATTCCCCTCAGTGTTATTCTCCTCAGTGTTATTCTCCTCAGTGTTATTCCCCTCAGTTTTATTCCCCTCAGTGTTATTCTCCTCAGTGTTTTTCCCCTCAGTGTTATTCCCCTCAGTGTTATTCTCCTCAGTGTTATTCTCCTCAGTGTTATTCCCCTCAGTGTTATTCTCCTCAGTGTTATTCCCCTCAGTGTTATTCCCCTCAGTGTTATTCTCCTCAGTGTTATTCCCCTCAGTGTTATTCCCCTCAGTGTTATTCCCCTCAGTGTTATTCCCCTCAGTGTTATTCTCCTCAGTGTTATTCCCCTCAGTGTTATTCCCCTCAGTTTTATTTCCTCAGAGATATCTTGAAAAAATTCTCCCACGATATCTTGAAAAATCCCCAAATACATATAATTTCCCCAGAGATATCTTAAAAATTCCCCCAATATATCTTAAAAAATTCCCCAGAGATATCTTAAAAATTCCCCCAATATATCTTAAAAAATTCCCCAGAGATATCTTAAAATATTCTAGGAAGATATATAATTCCCGGTGAGATATATAATTCCCGGTGAGATATATAATTCCCGGTGAGATATATAATTCCCGGTGAGATATATAATTCCCGGTGAGATATATAATTCCCGGTGAGATATATAATTCCCGGTGAGATATATAATTCCCGGTGAGATATATAATTCCCGGTAAGATATATAATTCCCGGTGAGATATATAATTCCCGGTGAGATATATAATTCCCGGTGAGATATATAATTCCCGGTGAGATATATAATTCCCGGTGAGATATATAATTCCCAGTGAGATATATAATTCCCGGTAAGATATATAATTCCCGGTGAGATATATAATTCCCGGTGAGATATATAATTCCCGGTGAGATATATAATTCCCAGTGAGATATATAATTCCCGGTAAGATATATAATTCCCGGTGAGATATATAATTCCCGGTGAGATATATAATTCCCGGTGAGATATATAATTCCCAGTGAGATATATAATTCCCGGTAAGATATATAATTCCCGGTGAGATATATAATTCCCGGTGAGATATATAATTCCCGGTGAGATATATAATTCCCAGTGAGATATATAATTCCCGGTAAGATAGCATCCGTGAGCGAGAGAGAGAGACGGCAGAGGTTGCCATGACAACCACCACCTCCACACACACAGATATTAACACACGCTAACTCAACAATAACACAGGTATTACCTCCAACACCTGCCAAGCATTTCTGAAATCCTTGCATTCTCTATAATTATCTTTTATTTCCCTCTCCTCCCATTTCTACGGCTTTTCTCTCTTCTCTCGTATTTTTTCAATTTGTTTTTCTTTCCAATCAGAAAGAATTATATTTGAGATTTGTAATATTTTGTTATGATTTCAGATGAATGTATATTATGTAAGGTTATTAATATAAATTTATTTACAAGTTTTACTAATAATGGGCATTTAATGTATATATATATATATATATATATATATATATATATATATATATATATATATATATATATATATATATATATATATACATATATACACATACACACATATATACACACACAGACACATACACACATATATACACACACAGACACATACACACACACAATGTAAGGGACTGCAGACACAAACGGAAAAAAACATTACCAGCACATTTGTTCAAAATATATTTTCCACAGGTCCTGTGGTAAGGTGCAGAGATCAAAGGTGCCAGAGGACACCACCTGCTGGTGTGTGGTTCCTAACGTGTTTTTAGTGAAGAAATGCGCCAGCATACACACCTCTATAATAATACTAATAATACTAATACTAATAATAATAATAATAATAATAATAATAATAATAATAATAATAATAATAATAATAATAATAATAATAATATTAATAATAATAATAACAATAATAATAATAAGAATAATAATAATAACAACAACAACAGCAAACAACAATAATGATAATAATAATTTTTTTATGGTATGGTATTTGGCTTTGCTTGAATGACCTTGCTGGGTTAAGTATATATAAGTGAGTGGTCCGGGCACAGTCAAGGATATACACACACGGAGATGTATATCTCTCAGTGTATATACAGTCAGGGTTTACTTACTGTTTTAGGTATTAAAGTATTTTTGGCTAGTGTTGAACACGTTACACGCAGCCTTCGTGTAGTTGGTAGGCTTCAAACCTAAATAACTAGCGAACAGCAGACAGCCTCATGCTATTCACCGAACATATTACCTCAATAAGCTTAATCTCTGGTATTGCATTTATTGCATTTTTCATGTTTATATTATATACATTACAGTATAGGTATTAATGCCACTATATCTTACGTTTAAAACAATGTAATGGCTACTATGTTGTTTGGTCTATGGGAAGCTTAGGTTAAGTTAGGTAGGTTAGGTTAGGTAGGTTAGGTTAGGTTAGGTTAGGTTAGGTTAGGTTAGGTTAGGTTAGGTAGGTTAGGTTAGGTAGGTTAGGTTAGGTAGGTTAGGTTAGGTAGGTTTGCCAGGAAAAAGGACATGTGTTTCCTGGCGAGGGTCTTAGGTTAGGTTAGATAAGGTTGGTCAGGAAACAGAATCGTCTTAGTTATATGAAGACCCGTAGATAGAGCTTTTGGTCATCTGACCGAGGCCTTCCACTGGCTTACCATTTCACCCCTTTAAAAAATATGGTTATGATTATAACAATTAGAGATTATGAGGAACTATCGCAGTCTGGTGGTTCGATGTTTGTACAGCCCAGTACTACACAATACTCAGTATCCTGCTGGTGTTTGTGCACTGGAAGGTATTTCTGGGAGTACTGGGCTTGTTTCCAGAAACTCGTGTCATGAGCACAGGTCAGTCACAGCCAAGTAACCCACACTCATTAAGACAGAAATCATGTGTATGGGGTGGGTTTCCAGTATTTCTCTGCTGGTTAATGTGGGTTACTAGAATATATTATACATATAGTCAGTGTATGGTTCACTACACACACACACACACACATAAAGTGTGTCTGGGTAGAGTTTCTAGAGGGACAAGTGATCTCAGGTGTGATATACTGACTCCTGAACTGAGACAAGAACCAAGGGAGGAGTGTAAGGGAGGAAGGTGTCATGGCTTCAAGACACGATAATGTAATAATTCCAGGGAATTTAACCTTAGTGAAATCGAAGGGGATTCCTTACCCTTGAAGACGTGGTTTTGAGGTGGTCAGTCCCGGACTGACCACCTCAAAACTGATTATATCATCTTCACATCTCTACTACTTCTGCTAATTCTTCTTTACTCGACTGAAGAAGCCTACTGTGTAGGTGAAACGTTTCAGAGTAAAGATTAACTGTTGCATATGTGTCTTACTTACCAACTCGTTGATTTGCTTATAACTAACAAATTTGAAGACTACGGAGAACCTTAGCACGAGCGTCCACAAATACATTATATTAGGTAAAAGGCCACAAGTACAACTAACGCGACCTTTTATTGTGGCAACGTTTCACTCTCCAGGAGCTTTGTCAAGCTATTACCGCTTGACAAAGCTCCTGCAGGATATTTACAGGGGGTGCAGGGGCATCTGAAGTGTAATATTGGCGCGCCTCTGGCAAGACAGTGATGGTGCGAGTGGGAGACTTCCAGCATGTTTAGAAAAAAGAAAGAGATACAAACTGCATGAAAATGAGAGTAAAATGCCTCGTAGAGGAGAAGAAAAGAACTGATCATGCACATCAATAGTGGGAAGGTCATATTAATGCAACAAGTCGGACCGAAATGTCGTCATGTACGTGCCGGGCCGGATTAAGGTCTGGGCTTTAAGTGCTGTAACACAGGGTCTTCATCAACCAGCTAGAGGGCCTCCAGGGGCTGCAACCCAACGTCCTCAACCAGCTAGAGGGCCTCCAGGGGCTGCAACCCAACGTCCTCAACCAGCTAGAGGGCCTCCAGGGGCTGCAACCCAACGTCCTCAACCAGCTAGAGGGCCTCCAGGGGCTGCAACCCAACGTCCTCAACCAGCTAGAGGGCCTCCAGGGGCTGCAACCCAACGTCCTCAACCAGCTAGAGGGCCTCCAGGGGCTGCAACCCAACGTCCTCAACCAGCTAGAGGGCCTCCAGGGGCTGCAACTGTCGTGGGTGGTCTTTTCGTGGATTGGGTAATAATACAGACATGATTTGGTTGGTAACTTGCTGTATTGATGGTAAAATATATGGGAGTCCCAGAGAGCCTAACGCCTGGGCCTGCACTGACTGGTCGCTGGTATGGTACTGCCCTACTCGAGCAAGGGGCCCATAGCATTCAAAGGGGGTGACTCAGTAACGGTTAACGGTTGGTGATCACGTGAACAGTGTGGCATGATCACGTGATACAGGCGTGGCTAGTGGCACAACCAGGGGTCATCAACCAGCTAGAGGGCCTCCAGGGGCTGCAACCCTGGGTCCTCAACAAGCTGGAGGGCCTCCAGGGGCTATAACCCAGGGTCCTCAACCAGCTGGAGGGCCTCGAGGGGCTGCAGTCCAGGGTCCTCAACCAGCTAGAGGGAATCCAGAGATTGCAACCCAGGGTTCTCCGCCAGCTGGAGGGTCTCCAGGGCCTGCAACCCCGGGTCCTCAACCTGCTAGAGGGCCTCCAGGGGCTGCAACCCAGGGTTCTCAACCAGCTAGAGGGCCTCCAGGGCCTGCTACTCAGGGTTCTCCGCCAGGTAGAGGGCCTCCAGAGTCTGCAACCCAGGGACCTCACAGTACCTGTAGCCCAGGCGCCCTCACAGTACCTGTAGCCCAGGGGCCTCACAGTACCTGTAGCCCAGGGGCCTCACAGTACCTGTAGCCCAGGGGCCCTCACAGTACCTGTAGCCCAGGGGCCCTCACAGTACCTGTAGCCCAGGGGCCTCACAGTACCTGTAGCCCAGGGGCCCTCACAGTACCTGTAGCCCAAGGGCCCTCACAGTACCTGTAGCCCAGGGGCCCTCACAGTACCTGTAGCCCAGGGGCCTCACATTACCTGTAGCCCAAGGGCCCTCACAGTACCTGTAGCCCAGGGGCCTCACAGTACCTGTAGCCCAGGGGCCCTCACAATACCTGTAGCCCAGGGGCCTTCACAGTACCTGTATCCTATGGGCCCTCACAGTACCTGTAGCCAGGGGCCCTCACAGTACCTGTAGCCCAGGGGCCTCACAGTACCTGTAGCCCAGGGGCCTTCACAGTACCTGTACCCCAGGGGCCCTCACAGTACCTGTAGCCCAGGGGCCCTCACAGTACCTGTAGCCCAGGGGCCCTCACAGTACTTGTAGCCCAGGGGCCCTCACAGTACATCAAGTTACAAAACAATAAAAATAAAAATAAAAAAAAAGATTCCAAATCGTTTTTTTCAAAGTATATAAAATAAGACTGAACATGCGGCCAGCAGTAACAGCCTGGTTGATCAAGCCCAGATCCACCAGGAGGCCTGGTCGTGGACCGTGCCGCAGGGGCATTGATCCCCGGAATACCCTCCAGGTAGACTCCGGGTAGAGTTCAGGTAGACTCAAGGTAGACTCTAGGCAGAGTCCAGGTAGACTCCAGGTAGTCTCAAGGTAGATTTCAGGTAGATTCCAGGTAGACTCCAGGTAGAGTCCAGGTAGACTCCAGGAAGTCTCATTGTAGACTTCAGGTAGAGTCCAGGTAGACTCCAGGTAGAGTCCAGGTAGACTCCAGGTAGAGTCCAGGTAGACTCCATGTAGACTCAAGGTAGAGTCCAGGTAGACTCCAGGTAGACTCAAGGTAGAGTCCAGGTAGATTCCAGGTAGACTCCAGGCAGACTCAAGATAGACTCCAGATAGACTCCAGTTAGACTCCAGGTAGACTCAAGGTAGACTCCTCTGCCTCCTTGCATTTTATTGTCACATAGTCCATCATTTCGCTTACAGATTTCCCTACCAATTCTTTTTCCCAGTGAACCTCCTGTAGGAGGTTCCTCACGCCTGTGTAGTCCCCACTTGTAACTACTATGTATTCGAGGCTCAGAACCACGTGATCACTAGCTCTGAGGGGCCTTTCATATGTGAGAGGCCCCGATGTCTAAACTAGAGATGAATACGATGTCTAAACTAGAGGTGAATACGATGTCTAAACTAGAGATGAATACGATGTCTAAACTAGAGGTGAATACGATGTCTAAACTAGAGATGAATACGATGTCTAAACTAGAGGTGAATACGAGGTCCAGTCTTGCTAGTTCATCCTCTCCCGTGTGTGTGTACTCATCTAATTGTACTCATCTAGTTGTGGTTTTAGGGGTCGATTCACAGCTCCTGGCCCCGCCTCTTCACTGGCCGCTAAACCTATTCACTGGCCCGTGTCTGTCTGTCTGTGTGTGTGCACTCATTGAGTTCTGCTCACCTAGTTACGTTAATGGTGGTCAAGATACAGCTCCTGATCCCACTTCTCAGGTTAACTTGACCAACAACTACTGTACTCTAGCCTTATAGTCTCTATCATACGTAGTCTTGAAGCTGTGTGTCAAGGGAACCTTCACCACCTCCTCGTCTAGCACTCACGCTGTGATTCAAAGAACTGAACCCAATTTGGTCCATCTCTTTGAAACAGCTTATACTTTCTATGGTTCATCTGGGTCCATCTATGTCCCTTTATTCTTAGTTTCCTTCCTTCATGTCTTTGTCTGCCCTGTTGATTCCTCTCAGTATTATCTACGTCACAGTCATATCTCCCCATGACAATGTTTTCTTAGGGTCGTCAGATTCAGTCGAATTTTTCCTGGTAGTGCACGACTATTATTATTATTATTATTATTATTATTATTATTATTATTATTATTATTATTATTATTATTATTATTATTATTATTATTAAAACTAAGCGCTAAACCCACAAGGGTCATACAGCGCAACAGATGAAACGTTTCGCCCACAGGGTGGGCTTCTTCAGTCAATGGTACAGAATTTCGACAAGAAGAGAGAATAAGACACATGTGCAACATCTACACATAAATATACCCAGGTGTTGCACATGTGTTGAATTCTTCACCTTCTACAGTCAGATACAGAGAATGGTTTGTAGGTCGCAGAAGTGACGAGGCAAAGAAGATGAAATCAGTCCATCTATTTTGGAGAAAATAGTTTGAGGTGGTCAGTCCCTCAGCCTGGAGAAGAGTTCAGCTAAACTCAGTAAGTTCTTTAGCTTTATAATAATAATAATAATAATAATAATAATAATAATAATAATAATAATAATAATAATAATAATATATATAATAATAATAATAATAATAATAATAATAATAATAATAATAATAATCTTTATTTCCACAAGTACATGATACAACTTATACAGACCATAGCTGACACCAGGGACATACTATATAGAAAGTCCCTGGTTATGCAGAGCATTTCCCGCAACTTAGGTTAATTTTGTCCCCCAGGATGCGACCCACACCAGTCGACTAACACCCATGTACCTATTTACTGCTAGAAGAACAGGTATAGCAGGTGTAAGGTAACTAACACCCAGGCACTTACTTACTGCTAGGTGAACAGGAACAGCAGGTGTAAGGTAACTAACACCCAGGTACATACTTAATACTAGGTGAACAAGGACAGATGGTGTAAGGTGACTAAGACCCAGGTACCTATTTACTGCTAGGTGAACAGGGACAGTAGGTGTCTTAAGGAGAAACGCCTTAATATTTCCACACGTACCGGGGACCGAACCGCGAACCTCAATGTGTGAGGTGAGTGCGCTACCAACCCAGCTACGGAACAGGTGTTTCAGCGGGGCTGGTGTTCCCTGCCGGGTCGAGCACTCCAGGAAGGGTCTTTCGTACGGCAAATATCCTAAATAATTCCTTGTTAAAGTTACTGACTGCTGTTTTAAAATTTACAGTCTCGTGTATGTTGCTGATGTTATCCTGTATGTATTTGTTATCCTGTTTTTATTTGTTATCGTGTTTGTATTTGTCGTGGTCTTAATCCTGGGTTACTTTTCTTTTTTTGTTATGATCAGTTTTTCTTAGTTTGTCGCCCATTACAAGTAACGAAAACAAACATATGTTTCCAATATGACTATATAATAGGATGTGCAAGCCCATATTGTAGCCACTGTTAAAACAGTAGGGAATGCCCATACTGTAGCCACTGTTAAAACAGTAGGGAATGCCCATACTGTAGCCACTGTTAAAACAGTAGGGAATGCCCATACTGTAGCCACTGTTAAAACAGTAGGGAAGACTAAAATGAGAGGGACGATAGAAGAACAACGAACCTGGGTAAGTACGTCGCTGTCCGTCGTACGTATTGCCCTTTTCTGATCCTGTTTACATTACTCTGGTCGGTCTCCCACAGCCATTATCTGGCGTTACCATTAAACATTACTCATCTGGGAACAAAACGCTTTCTCTTCTACTTTTAACAATACTATAGTGAGTTTAGTGTTTCTAAAAGTCTAAATTGTTATTGTGTTCACCCATCATAATATATGAAGTGTGAGATAAGAGTAACATACCACAGGAGAGTCGGAGGCTGCGTCCCTTAATTGTAACAAATCTTGGTATAAAAACTGGTGGGTTATTTTAAGAAGAAGTCACGAGTGATGCATCAGTGGTAACACTGCAGGTAAGGTCCTTCACCTTGAACACACTAGTGGTAACACTGTAGGTAAGGTCCTTCACCTTGAACATACTAGTGGTAACACTGCATGTAAGGTCCTTCACCTTGAACATACTAGTGGTAACACTGCAGGTAAGGTCCTTCACCTTGAACACACTAGTGGTAACACTGCAGGTAAGGTCCTTCACCTTGAACACACTAGTGGTAACACTGCAGGTAAGGTCCTTCACCTTGAACACACTAGTGGTAACACTGCAGGTAAGGTCCTTCACCTTGAACATACTAGTGGTAACACTGCAGGTAAGGTCCTTCACCTTGAACATACTAGTGGTAACACTGCAGGTAAGGTCCTTCACCTTGAACACACTAGTGGTAACACTGCAGGTAAGGTCCTTCACCTTGAACACACTAGTGGTAACACTGCAGGTAAGGTCCATCACCTTGAACACACTATTGGTAACACTGCAGGTAAGGTCCTTCACCTTGAACACACAAGTTGTTGAGGTCGTGTTCACCTCTTCACCTCACCACTGTCTCTTCTTCTCTTGTTATTACTCTTGTTATTGCTCTTGTTATTACTCTTGTTATTACTCTTGTTATTGCTCTTGTTATTACTCTTGTTATTACTCTTGTTATTGCTCTTGTCATACATTTTGCTTAGTTAAGTAAAGTGTTTAAAATAATATTTGTTTATTCCCCTAGAATACTAATTAGTTCAGTCACTGCTACAGCGTCAATATTGATAGTTTTGTTGGTCCATCCTCAATAATATTCTTTATTATTGTTATTATTATTATTATTATTATTATTATTATTATTATTATTATTATTATTATTATTATTATTATTATTATTATTATTATTATTATTATTATTATTATGTACTTGTAAAAATAAAGATTATTATTATTAGTAGTAATAGTAGTACTGGTAATAGTAGTAGTAGTAGTAGTAGTAGTAGCAGTGGAAGTAGCAGTGGAAGTAGCAGTGGTAGTTGCAGTGGTAGTAGCAATGGAAGCAGCAGTGGAAGTAGCAGTGGTAGTAACAGTGGTAGTAGCAGTGGAAGCAGCAGTGGAAGCAGCAGTGGAAGTAGCAGTGGAAGTAGCAGTGGAAGTAGCAGTGGAAGTAGCAGTGGAAGTAGCAGTGGTAGTAGCAGTGGTAGTAGCAGTGGAAGTAGCAGTGGAAGTAGCAGTGGTAGTAGCAGTGGTAGTAGCAGTGGTAGTAGCAGTGGTAGTAGCAGTGGAAGTAGCAGTGGAAGTAGCAGTGGTAGTAGCAGTGGAAGTAGCAGTGGTAGTAGCAGTGGAAGTAGCAGTGGTAGTAGCAGTGGAAGTAGCAGTGGTAGTAGCAGTGGAAGTAGCAGTGGAAGTAGCAGTGGAAGTAGCAGTGGAAGTAGCAGTAGTAGTAGCAGTGGAAGTATTTACCTAGTGTGCCAGCATGGTTGGTGTGGTGACTGAGAGATGTTATTCCAGGTCTTCTCAGTGCCTTCACAAGGTCACCAAACATTAACATTCTTGGTGGCCTCAACAACCTCATAGCTGATGGTTTACACGTTGCAGTCACTGAAATGCCCAACCTTGATGCCTTGATCTGCTGCAAGGTCATCAACAGCTCTTGGACCTTCCGTTACCAGCCTCAGTCTCCGTTGTTCTGAGTGTGTTGACACCATCTACGGAGGGAGGAAATGTGTTCTCGATAAATACTGGTGTCCCTTAGCTCGGTTGGTAGGGCACTCAGTTCACACACTGAGGTCCGTGGTTCGATCCCCGGTACGGGAGGAAATATAGGGGCTTGGGCGTGTTTCATTAAGACATCTGCTGTTCCTGTTCACCTAGCAATAAGTAGGTACCTGGGTGTTAGTCACCTTACGCCTGCCGTCCATGTTCACCTAGCAGCAAGTAGGTACCTAGGTGTTAGTAACCCTACACATGCTGTCCCTGTTCACCTAGCAGTAAGTAGGTACCTTAGTGTTAGTCATCTTACACCTGTTGTCCCTATTCATCTAGCAGTAAGTAGGTATCTGGATGTAAGTGGACTGGTGTGGGTCGCATCCTGGGGACAAAATTAACCTGAGTTGCGAGAAATAACCAGGTACTTTCTATATAGTATGTCAATGGTGTCAGCTATGGTCTGTATAAGTTGTATCATGTACTTGTAGAAATTAAGATTATTATTATTATAATATAAATCGCATAATGTGGATGATATGTTGGTTGATGATTAAGACACTTGTACAATAGTTAGGTATCTTTATTGTTGAAACGTTTCGCCCACACAGTAGACTTCTTCAGTCAAATACAGAGGCAACAGGTGTAGTAGGGTCAGTCCCACAGTTGTTGTACATGTGTCTTAATCATTAACTTGTCGGTATTTTAAACCATTTTCAACACGAAGTGTTTGTCAACACATCCAGGTTGCTTGCAACGACATCTCTCCATCCCAGCTCAACCCAGTGGCACGGCCCTTGATGTTTATTGCAGAGAAGCAACACGATAATCAACTGACCTACCTTGATCTTTCAAGGTTAACAGACAACCTACCAACCAAGACGATTGGTTACATTATTTTTTTACCTCGCGACACAAAAAACAAAATATTAATAATTAGTTTGTGCCTCAGATTACATAATATTTCCAGTCATGTTTATCCTTGATGATGAGTGAAAGATATTCATCATTCCTCCATCTCCAGTGTCCTGCTCTCTTTATCAGTGACTCTAGGAGACAACAACAGAATTGAGGAAATTAAACCTGGGAGAGATAATGTCAGAGGATCTCACTTTCAAAGGCCACAACATTGTATGAATCGCATCTGTTAGATGAATGACAGGATGGATAATGAGAACCTTCAAAACTAGGGCCGAGTATGGTGAATGTGAAAGGTTGCAGTCAATATAAGAAAGTCGTGGGAATATTTTGATCTGGAGTCAGTAAGGAGACCTGTGCCACACAGTGAAGATGTTACCATACCAGTGTTTACAACACTGCCTGACCTTCCATTGTCAGATGTTAGAGAAACTCAGTGTTTAAGATGTAACACAGATGATAACAGTGGAAGTGAATATGAAGTAAACATTTCAACAGCCCAGCAGTTCCCCCAAGAAGAATACGTGACCTCAGTCTGTTAAAGCAAGCATCTGAACCTATAGCATCTAAACTAAAAGAAAATAACTGTCTACAACAAGAAGTTAAAATAACAGCTTATCAGACAAGAGAGGTTGAACTTCTTCCTTACTTCAGCCATTATGAAGAACTTGTATACTGCAATAACATCACTGGACTACTTCTTCTAATGGGACTTGAATATCAACAATGAGATTGTCGACTCTTTATAGACACCTCCATAAGAAGCTTGAAATGTGTCTTATTGCACAATGGTAACCAATATCTATATCTTCCAGTTGTTCACTCAACAAAACTGAACTGATGAACAACATAGAACAAAATCGTACAAACAACGTTTCCATATGAAGTAATTAGTGGTATCTGAATGATCTAACTGTGTTAATCTGTTATTACATAGAATGAATCTATTACATGATGTGACTTTTGCAGGATCTAAAAAATAATTTCAATGTAATTTGTAAGTCAACTCCGCCTGATCAATATATTGTTCACATCTTTTATGTTTATCAATGGGATACCAAATTGATCAAAAACTTGAACCAATCAAACAAAACTGATGACATATTGTGAACCAGCACCACAAACTGATGACATATTGTGAACCAGCACTACAAACTGATGACATATTGTGAACCAGCACTACAAACTGATGACATATTGTGAACCAGCACTACAAACTGATGACATATTGTGAACCAGCACCACAAACTGATGACATATTGTGAACCAGCACTACAAACTGATGACATATTGTGAACCAGCACCACAAACTGATGACATATTGTGAACCAGCACTACAAACTGATGACATATTGTGAACCAGCACTACAAACTGATGACATATTGTGAACCAGCACCACAAACTGATGACATATTGTGAACCAGCACTACAAACTGATGACATATTGTGAACCAGCACCACAAACTGATGACATATTGTGAACCAGCACTACAAACTGATGACATATTGGAACCAGCACTACAAACTGATGACATATTGTGAACCAGCACCACAAACTGATGACATATTGTGAACCAGCACCACAAACTGATGACATATTGTGAACCAGCACCACAAACTGATGACATATTGTGATCCAGCACACAAACTGATGACATATTGTGAACCAGCACCACAAACTGATGACATATTGTGAACCAGCACTACAAACTGATGACATATTGTGAACCAGCACTACAAACTGATGACATATTGTGAACCAGCACTACAAACTGATGACATATTGTGAACCAGCACCACAAACTGATGACATATTGTGAACCAGCACTACAAACTGATGACATATTGTGAACCAGCACTACAAACTGATGACATATTGTGAACCAGCACTACAAACTGATGACATATTGTGAACCAGCACCTACAAACTGATGACATATTGTGAACCAGCACTACAAACTGATGACATATTGTGAACCAGCACCACAAACTGATGACATATTGTGAACCAGCACTACAAACTGATGACATATTGTGAACCAGCACTACAAACTGATGACATATTGTGAACAGCACCACAAACTGATGACATATTGTGAACCAGCACCACAAACTGATGACATATTGTGAACCAGCACTACAAACTGATGACATATTGTGAACCAGCACTACAAACTGATGACATATTGTGAACCAGCACTACAAACTGATGACATATTGTGAACCAGCACCACAAACTGATGACATATTGTGAACCAGCACCACAAACTGATGACATATTGTGAACCAGCACTACAAACTGATGACATATTGTGAACCAGCACTACAAACTGATGACATATTGTGAACCAGCACTACAAACTGATGACATATTGTGAACCAGCACTACAAACTGATGACATATTGTGAACCAGCACTACAAACTGATGACATATTGTGAACCAGCACCACAAACTGATGACATATTGTGAACCAGCACTACAAACTGATGACATATTGTGAACCAGCACTACAAACTGATGACATATTGTGAACCAGCACTACAAACTGATGACATATTGTGAACCAGCACCACGAACTGATGACATATTGTGAACCAGCACCACAAACTGATAACATATTGTGAACCAGCACTACAAAATGATGACATATTGTGAACCAGCACTACAAACTGATGACATATTGTGAACCAGCACCACAAACCGATGACATATTGTGAACCAGCACCACAAACTGATGACATATTGTGAACCAACACTTCAAACTGATCACATATTGTGAACCAACACTACAAACTGATGACATATTGTGAACCAGCACCACAAACCGATGACATATTGTGAACCAGCACCACAAACCGATGACATATTGTGAACCAGCACTGCAAACTGATGACATATTGTGAACCAGCACTACAAACTGATGACATTGTGAACCAGCACCACAAACTGATGACATATTGTGAACCAGCACTACAAACTGATGATATATTGTGAACCAGCACCACAAACTGATGATATATTGTGAACCAGCACTACAAACTGATGACATATTGTGAACGAGCACTACAAACTGATGACATATTGTGAACCAGCACTACAAACTGATGACATTGTGAACCAGCACTACAAACTGATGACATATTGTGAACCAGCACTACAAACTGATGACATTGTGAACCAGCACTACAAACTGATGACATATTGTGAACCAGCACTACAAACTGATGAAATATTGTGAACCAGCACTACAAACTGATGACATATTGTGAACCAGCACCACAAACTCTTGACATATTGTGAACCAGCACCACAAACTGATGACATATTGTGAACCAGCACCACAAACTGATGACATATTGTGAACCAGCACTACAAACTGATGACATATTGTGAACCAGCACCACAAACGTACCCTAAAATAACTCTAATATCATTGACCAGAAAATGTATATTGACCATATATAACCTAACCTATTCTAACGTATCCTAACCTAACCTAACCTAGCCTATCCTAACCTATTCTAACGTATTCTAACGTATCCTAACCTAACCTAACCTAGCCTAACCTATTCTAACGTATCCTAACCTAACCTAACCTAACCTATTCTAACGTATCCTAACTTAACCTAACCTAGCCAATCCTAACCTATTCTAACGTATCCTAACCTAACCTAACCTAACCTAACCTATTCTAACGTATCCTAACCTAACCTAACCTAGCCTATCCTAACCTAACCTATTCTAACGTATCCTAACCTAACCTAACCTAACCTAACCTATTCTAACGTATCCTAACCTAACCTATTCTAACGTATCCTAACCTAACCTATCCTAACCTAACCTATTGTAACGTATCCTAACCTAACCTAACCTATTCTAACGTATCCTAACCTAGCCTATCCTAACCAAACCTATTCTAACGTATCCTAACCTAACCTAACCTAGTCTATCCTATCCTAACCTAACATAACCTATTCTAACGTATCCTAACCTAACCTAACCTAGCCTAACCTATTCTAACGTATCCTAACCTAACCTAACCTATTCTAACGTATCCTAACCTAACCTAACCTAACCTAACCTAACCTAACCTAACCTATTCTAACGTATCCTAACCTAACCTAACCTATTCTAACGTATCCTAACCTAACCTATCTTAACCTAACCTATTCTAACGTATCCTAACCTAACCTAACCTATTCTAACGTATCATAACCTAGCCTATCCTAACCTAACCTATTCTAACGTATCCTAACCTAACCTAACCTAGTCTATCATATCCTAACCTAACATAACCTATTCTAACGTAACCTAACCTAACCTAACCTTACCTAACACAGTATAGAAGAGCCGGGATTCACACTCAGCCTACTACGATTGGTAATGTTTATCCTGCACCTACTAGGTGTGTGTATGTGTATTCTCACCTATATATGGTTTGAGGGGTCGAGTTGCAACTCGTGACTTTGTCTCTTGCCAGATTCACTCTCCTAGTCTCTTGGCCTCTTTCATACCTGTTCTTAAAACTATGTATGATGCTTTCCTCTGTGCTTCATCCAAATCATTCCACTTCCTGACCATCCTGAGGGTGAAAAACTACTTCCTAACATCTCTATGGTTCATCTGTATTTTTAACTTCCAACTATGCCCTATTGCAATCTTTCTCTCTCAAATATTTTAATTCCTCTGATAATTTTGTATGTTGTTACTATGTCTCCCCTGATTCTTCTGTCCTCCAATGTCGTTAGGTTCAGTTTATTTAGTCGTTCCTCAGCTCTGGTTCAATCTTTGCGAACCTCTGCACTTCCACTAATCTCTTAACTTGCTTTATTAGATGTGGGTTCCACACTGGTGCTGCGTACTCTGGCGAGCATTGGCTGATGTGAACCTCTAGTGATGTACCAGGCACTGTTCACCCTCAGTTTTTTCTCTAGGAGTGAGAGCTGCAGCCTCTGTCCCTTGGGTCTATACTCCGTGGCCGGTCTTCTTGCTCCTTACCTTATCTTCAAAACTTTGCATTTGCTGGGGGGTGAAACTCAAGTAATGACTTATACGACCAATCTTGCAGGTTTTTCACATCCATATATAACCTTTCCTTGATGCCTTATTATGGATGATAACCAATACTAACACCTTGTTGAATAAGACACATGTGCAACACCTGTGTGTCTTTATTGATGAATAAGACACATGTGCAACACCTGTGTGTCTTTATTGATGAAATGCTTCGACTGCTAATCTTACGCTGCTACAGGAGGGGGCAGCGACCCCGTCCCCCTTCCAACTTGACAGTTCACAATACAACAGGAGGGGGGCAGTGATCCAAGCAGCTGAGGATGTGGGTGAGCAAGCACGGGGTCATCCACAAGCACGGGGTCATCTACAAGCACGGGCTCATTCACAAGCACGGGGTCATTCACAAGCAAAGGGTCAACCACAAGCACGGGGTCATTCACAAGCAAGGGGTCAACCACAAGCACGGGGTCATTCACAAGCACGGGGTCAACCACAAGCACGGGGTCATTCACAAGCACGGGGTCATCCACAAGCACGGGGTCAGTCACAAGCACGGGGTCATCCACAAGCACGGGGTCAGCCACAAGCACGGGGTCAGCCACAAGCACGGGGTCAGCCACAAGCCGGGGTCGTACACCTTCAACATTTAATTCTCTGCAGATGTATATATATTAAGAGGCATTGTAAGGTGAAAGTCTTGGTCCGGCGCTGGTTATTATACTCCCGGCTTTTACCAGTTCCTGTGGGGGCGTGGGAGAACGTTGACCTCTGAGGGCTCTTGACCTCACGATAAGAGTAAGTGACCTCTCTCAGGGACATATACTTGACCCTGAGAACTCTTGACCTCACGGTAACAGTGAATGACCTCTGTCAGTGACATACACATGACGTATGAGGGCTCTTGACCTCGAAATAAGAGTGAGTGACCTCTCTCAGTGACACACATGACCTACCTCTATGCGCTTCCCAGAGGTCAACTCTAGCTATCCGTCTTCAAGCCAGACTTCCCTTCTGCCCACCTGTCACCAGACAGTAGCTGCCGGCACCTAACAGGCCTACATTGTCCCCATAACAAAAAAATAGTCCAATTTCTTCTTGAAAACTTCTGCTACATGAAGGTTAAAAATAAATATCTCCTTAGATGTTGATACTGTGCTCTCTAATTGTGGCCATAGCGTCCCTGCTTTTCACTGAGTTTAATTTGTACTTCTTCCCATACCTCTCCCTCCAGTAAGTTAGTAAGTCGAAGGCCTGACCCTCAAGTATCTTCCATGTGTATATTATCAGGGATTTCTCTTATCTTTGTTCCAGAGAGTACATTTCAAGTGCTTCAAGGCGCTCCAGTGATTTGTATATTAAGTCTTGCAACAATAAATGACTTGTGCGCTTTTTCCAGTATGATACCTATCCTGCCTCGATACTTATCCTTCCATGATTCATATCATGCCTTGTTACCTATTGTGCCTTGATATTCATCCTGCTTTGATACTTAGCTTACCTTGTAAGAAGCCATGAGAATAAACAACATTACACAAGTGATCTGAAGGTCATCTTTGGGGTAACTATGAAAGTTGTTATAATTCATCCTATCATCTTCGTGGCCTTGACACCGTCCACCTTACTGTGTTTCTGGACAATAAATCCTCTGTAAGTTCAGGGGCAGCCATGGAGCACTTGTTACTCACGTCTGTTGTGCATTTCGTAGTAAAACATCACATCTGGCCCACATGTACATCAACATACTGCCAGCAGTTCACATAGTGAGCCATTAAAAATACATTAACTGAGTTCGTCCTTTCAATTTTATGAAAAAATAAATTTATTAAGCACGTAAACGATATGTTTACAAATCACCTTCTTTATTGATAATTAATAAAGTCATGCTTAATACAAAAAAAACCCACTAATATATATTTCCCAAGGATGCTCCAGTGACACACATGTTAAGATATGGAAGAACAAATATGTAAATATTGGGACATGTTTTTAAGGCACCTGTTGTCCCTGTTCACCCATCAGTAAAATGGGTACCTGGGTTTTAGTGGACTGGTGTGGGTCGCATCCTGGGACAAAACTGACCTAATTTGTGGGAAATGCTCAGCATAACAAGGGACTTTCTATATAGTAGTATGTCATTGATGTCAACTATGGTCTGTATACCTTGTACATGTACTTGTAGTAAATAAAGAATTATTATTATTATTATTATTATTATCATAAGGTCATTAACTCCGTTCGTATGGTGATACGACCTTTAACGAATGTCTTGTTTGCAGGTGTTCAGGTCATCTGCAGTGACTTAATGACGAGGCAGGTGTTTTAAAGATACCCAGGTGTTGTACATGTGTTTTATTCTCCAGGCAGGTGTTAGCCTCAAGTATTGAGTCTGTAGAAACTGAGATGGACTCTGGCACAGTCAAAAACGTCATGAATGTGGGTTATTTTAGAGGAAAATAAATGAAAAGATGGTCATTGATGGTGCCAGAGACCAGCTGACCTGTGTTGTGTACTGATGAAGCACTTGTCAACACTGTACATGTGTACTGATGCAGCACTTGTCAACACTGTACTTGTGTACTGATGCAGCACTTGTCAACACTGTACTTGTGTACTGATGCAACACTTGTCAACACTGTACTTGTGTACTGGTGCAGCACTTGTCAACACTGTACTTGTGTACTGATGCAACACTTGTCAACACTGTACTTGTGTACTGATGCAGCACTTGTCAACACTGTACTTGTGTAACACTTGTCAACACTGTACTTGTGTACTGATGCAGCACTTGTCAACACTGTACTTGTGTACTGATGCAACACTTGTCAACACTGTACTTGTGTAACACTTGTCAACACTGTACTTGTGTACTGGTGCAGCACCTGTCAACACTGTACTTGTGTACTGATGCAACACTTGTCAACACTGTACTTGTGTACTGATGCAACACTTGTCAACACTGTACTTGTGTAACACTTGTCAACACTGTACTTGTGTACTGATGCAGCACTTGTCAACACTGTACTTGTGTACTGATGCAGCACTTGTCAACACTGTACTTGTGTACTGATGCAACACTTGTCAACACTGTACTTGTGTACTGATGCAACACTTGTCAACACTGTACTTGTGTAACACTTGTCAACACTGTACTTGTGTACTGATGCAGCACTTGTCAACACTGTGCTTGTGTACTGATGCAGCACTTGTCAACACTGTACTTGTGTACTGATGCAACACTTGTCAACACTGTACTTGTGTACTGATGCAACACTTGTCAACACTGTACTTGTGTACTGATGCAGCACTTGTCAACACTGTACTTGTGTACTGATGCAACACTTGTCAACACTGTACTTGTGTACTGATGCAACACTTGTCAACACTGTACTTGTGTACTGATGCAACACTTGTCAACACTGTACTTGTGTAGCACTTGTCAACACTGTACTTGTGTACTGATGACCTTGTCAACACTGACCTAATTGTGTGATGATGCAAAAAACTTTCTATATAGTGTATTATGATGTCACTGGTGATACCTTGTCACATGTACTTGTAGTAAATGATATTATTAATTATTATTAACACTGGTCTTCCCGTGTATGATGCAACCCCTTTAACATTTTTGTTGCATTTTGGTACTGATGCTAATACAGTTTTTAAAATACCAGTGGTACATGTGTACTGGCATGGCCAAGTATTGATCAAACTGAATGGACTCTGGACGTCAAAACGTCATGAATGTGGTTATTTGAGAAATAAATGAAGATGGTCATTATGGTCCAGAACACTGACTGTGTACTGATGAACACTTGTCAACACTGTACATGTGTACTGATGCAGCACTTGTCAACACTGTACTTGTGTACTGATGAAAGCACTTGTCAACACTGTACTTGTGTACTGATGCAACACTTGTCAACACTGTACATGTGTACTGATGCAGCACTTGTCAACACTGTACATGTGTACTGATGCAGCACTTGTCAACACTGTACATGTGTACTGATGCAACACTTGTCAACACTGTACTTGTGTACTGATGCAACACTTGTCAACACTGTACATGTGTACTGATGCAACACTTGTCAACACTGTACTTGTGTACTGATGCAGCACTTGTCAACACTGTACTTGTGTACTGATGCAACACTTGTCAACACTGTACTTGTGTATACTGAGACAACACTTGTCAACACTGTACTTGTGTATACCGAGACAACACTTAAAAAGACACTTCAAAAGAGGTAGATTACCAGGAAAACACTTTTCAAAACGTAAATTAACATAGATGATACAACAACTTACATTGTAATAATTAAAATGTGTACCATTAAAAATAAACAAAATGAAAATAAAATAATTAAACCAATTCCATAATAAAAAGAAGTGTGCAATAAGGAGAGAGGAACTTGAGCCACTTTAGCAAGTGTGCAATAAGGAGAGAGGAACTTGAGCCACTTTAGCAAGTGTGCAATAAGGCTGGCCACTTGCAATGTGCATAGAAGGACTGAGCCAAGCAAGGTCAATAAGGTAGAGATAATACACTTGCAAGTTGCTTGGGTTAGGTACCCAGCGTATAAGTGTCATGATTAAACTCTCCTTGTGGGTTAGGTACCTGGTTTATAAGTGTCACTGACTTACACTTGTGAGTTAGGTACCTGGTTTATAAGTGTCACTGACTTACACTTGTGACTTAGATACCTGGTTCATAAGTGTCACTGACATACACTTGTGGGTTAGGTACCTAGTTTATAAGTGTCACTTACTTACACTTGTCACTTAGGTATCAGGTTTATAAGTGTCACTGACATACACTTGTGAGTTAGGTACCTGGTTTATAAGTGTCACTGACATACACTTGTGAGTTAGGTACCAGGTTTATAAGTGTCCCTGACTTACACTTGTGAGTTAGGTACCTGGGTCACTGACATACACTTGTGAGTTAGGTACCTGAGTCACTGACATACACTTGTGAGTTAGGTACCTGGTTTATAAGTGTCACTGACATACACTTGTGGGTTAGGTACCAGGTTTATAAGTGTCACTGACTTACACTTGTGAGTTAGGTACCTGGGTCACTGACATACACTTGTGAATTAGGTACCTGAGTCACTGACATACACTTGTGAGTTAGGTACCTGAGTCACTGACATACACTTGTGAGTTAGGTACCTGAGTCACTGACATACACTTGTGAGTTAGGTACCTGAGTCACTGACATACACTTGTGAGTTAGGTACCTGGTTTATAAGTGTCACTGACATACACTTGTGGGTTAGGTACCAGGTTTATAAGTGTCACTGACTTACACTTGTGAGTTAGGTACCTGGGTCACTGACATACATTTGTGAGTTAGGTACCTGAGTCACTGACATACACTTGTGAGTTAGGTACCTGAGTCACTGACATACACTTGTGAGTTAGGTACCTGAGTCACTGACATTCACTTGTGAGTTAGGTACCTGGTTTATAAGTGTCACTGACATACACTTGTGGGTTAGGTACCAGGTTTATAAGTGTCACTGACTTACACTTGTGAGTTAGGTACCTGGGTCACTGACATACACTTGTGAATTAGGTACCTGAGTCACTGACATACACTTGTGAGTTAGGTACCTGAGTCACTGACATACACTTGTGAGTTAGGTACCTGAGTCATTGACATACACTTGTGAGTTAGGTACCTGAGTCACTGACATACACTTGTGAGTTAGGTACCTGGTTTATAAGTGTCACTGACATACACTTGTGAGTTAGGTACCAGGTTTATAAGTGTCACTGACTTACACTTGTGAGTTAGGTACCTGGGTCACTGACATACACTTGTGAATTAGGTACCTGAGTCACTGACATACACTTGTGAGTTAGGTACCTGAGTCACTGACATACACTTGTGAGTTAGGTACCTGTCACTGACATACACTTGTGAGTTAGGTACCTGAGTCACTGACATACACTTGTGAGTTAGGTACCTGTTTTATAAGTGTCACTGACATACACTTGTGGGTTAGGTACCAGGTTTATAAGTGTCACTGACTTACACTTGTGAGTTAGGTACCTGGGTCACTGACATACATTTGTGAGTTAGGTACCTGAGTCACTGACATACACTTGGGAGTTAGGTACCTGAGTCACTGACATACACTTGTGAGTTAGGTACCTGAGTCACTGACATTCACTTGTGAGTTAGGTACCTGGTTTATAAGTGTCACTGACATACACTTGTGGGTTAGGTACCAGGTTTATAAGTGTCACTGACTTACACTTGTGAGTTAGGTACCTGGTCACTGACATACACTTGTGAATTAGGTACCTGAGTCACTGACATACACTTGTGAGTTAGGTACCTGAGTCACTGACATACACTTGTGAGTTAGGTACCTGAGTCATTGACATACACTTGTGAGTTAGGTACCTGAGTCACTGACATACACTTGTGAGTTAGGTACCTGGTTTATAAGTGTCACTGACATACACTTGTGGGTTAGGTACCAGGTTTATAAGTGTCACTGACTTACACTTGTGAGTTAGGTACCTGGGTCACTGACATACACTTGTGAATTAGGTACCTGAGTCACTGACATACACTTGTGAGTTAGGTACCTGAGTCACTGACACACACTTGTGAGTTAGGTACATGGGTCACTGACATACACTTGTGAGTTAGGTACCTGAGTCACTGACACACACTTGTGAGTTAGGTACCTGGGTCAATGACATACACTTGTGACATACACTTGTGGGTTAGGTACCAGGTTTATAAGTGTCACTGACTTACACTTGTGAGTTAGGTACCTGGGTCACTGACATACACTTGTGAATTAGGTACCTGAGTCACTGACATACACTTGTGAGTTAGGTACCTGAGTCACTGACACACACTTGTGTGTTAGGTACCTGGGTCACTGACATACACTTGTGAGTTAGGTACCTGAGTCACTGACACACACTTGTGAGTTAGGTACCTGGGTCACTGACATACACTTGTGAGTTAGGTACCTGAGTCACTGACATACACACTCATACAAGAGAGGAAATAATAATATTAAGCTAAATCAGACATACTCATCCCTACACAAACACAGTAGTAAACACAGCCTCATATTAAGACATATTCCTTGAACTATAAACAAGATTAAATGAGAGGCCACTGAAGACATATTCTTAAGCCATGATAGAAGACTTGATTTCGAACATGAGTGAGGAAGATCAGGAATATCTGGAGGATGAGAAATGTTCGTGGAAGCGAGGTAAGTGTTAAGTAAGCACTGGATTCATCGTCAAAGTGAACGTTGTTTAATCATACACGGCAGGATTAGACAATTAGAGTAACAGTAGTTCTGAGAGGTGGACCGAGAAGCCAGTGGAAGGTCTCAGTCAGATGACCAAAAGCTCCAGTGGCGGGTGTAGCATGCTAAGAGTATGTTACATATTATTCAGCGTATGTCACACACCCATATAGGCTGCCTCCCAACCAGTGAACCGGGTGCTAAGAGTATAACTAGTGGGGCCCCCCTTGTTATGCTAGCACCTTGTTTCAACCAGCCAATCACAAGGAAGCCCACCAAAGTTGTGAAGCGATGCTGGACACTTGTGAAGCAACACTGGCAGACTTACCTCCGAGTCTGGTCAAAGACGGTTCTCACCGGGTCTCTTGCTTGCAAACTGCCTTTCTGTACATTATTATTATTATTAACACATCGGCTGTTTCCCACAAAGGCAGGGTGGCCCGAAAAAGAAAAAACTTTCACAATCATTCACTCCATCACTGTCTTGCCAGAGGCGTGCTTACACTACAGTTATAAAACTGCAACATTAATACCCCTCCTTCTGTACATATCCTCTGTAAATATTGTACATATACTTGCATGCTGTTTGGTGAAGGATATATATATAAATATTAATATATATATATATATATATATATATATATATATATATATATATATATATATATATATATATATATATATATATATATATATATATATATATATATTATTATACTCACCGCTGTCTTTTGCTGGTTCCTCATTTCTAAAGTGGTTATGGTGCTACAACCAGGTGTGCAGGCCACAACTCTACACCTGTGCTCGTTATAGCAGGTGATCATATAACTAAGACCAGCGTCAGGAAACACTTGACCTATTTTCTGACGAATTTTACCTAATCTGACCTGACCTCAGCACAGGTTGTGACCAGGAGGCTGACGACCAGTGACCAGGAGGCTGACGACCAGTGACCAGGAGGCTGACGACCAGTGATGGGTACCAGATACGGCCCAGGCTGCCTTATGTCAAGATTGTTCTTTATCGAATTCAGTGTCCTGTGGAATCCAGTGTCCTGTGGAATCCAGTGTCCTGTGGAATCCAGTGTCCTGTGGAATCCAGTGTCCTGTGGAATCCAGTGTCCTGTGGAATCCAGTGTCCTGTGGAATCCAGTGTCCTGTGGAATCCAGTGTCCTGTGGAATCCAGTGTCCTGTGGAATCCAGTGTCCTGTGGAATCCAGTGTCCTGTGGAATCCAGTGTCCTGTGGAATCCAGTGTCCTGTGGAATCCAGTGTCCTGTGGAATCTCAACTAGCTGCTCCAGAGTCATCGTTTTAATAGTAACATCAAATTCATTCAGCAAGGGTGAAACGTTTTATGCAACACGTTTCGGAGTACTTATTCTAAAAGATTCATCACTTGACATGGTGAAACATTCCACACGAGAACTCAAACACTGCTTGTTGCTTCCAAGGTAAAGGAGGTCGCATACAACAGGTGAACGCTCTCCCACACACACTGAGTATCCGGGTTCGATCCCCGGCCGGGTGGAAACATTGGGCATGTTTCCTTACACCAGCTGTCCCTCTTCACCTAGCAGTAAGTAGGTACCTATGTGTTAGTCATCTTACACCTGCTGTCAGTGTTCACCTAGCAGTAAGTAGGTACCTGTGTGTTAGTCATCTACAGTAGGAGTACCATGGAAACTTCAGTAGGAGTACCATGGAAACTTCAGTAGGAGTACCATGGAAACTACAGTAGGAGTACCATGGAAACTACAGTAGGAGTACCATGGAAACTACAGTAGGAGTACCATGGAAACTTCAGTAGGAGTACCATGGAAACTACAGTAGTAGTACCATGGAAACTACAGTAGGAGTACCATGGAAACTACAGTAGGATTACAATGGAATCTTCAGTAGGAGTACCATGGAAACTATAGTAGGAGTACCATGGAAACTACAGTAGGAGTACCATGGAAACTATAGTAGGAGTACCATGGAAACTACAGTAGGAGTTCCATGGAAACTATAGTAGGAGTACCATGGAAACTATAGTAGGAGTACCATGGAAACTTCAATAGGAGAACCATGGAAACTACAGTAGGAGAACCATGGAAACTACAGTAGGAGTACCATGGAAACTTTAGTAGGAGTACCATGGAAACTACAGTAGGAGAACCATGGAAACTATAGTAGGAGTACCATGGAAACTACAGTAGGAATACCATGGAAACTAAAGTAGGAGAACCATGGAAACTACAGTAGGAGAACCATGGAAACTACAGTAGTAGTACCATGGAAACTACAGTAGGAGTACCATGGAAACTACAGTAGGAGTACCATGGAAACTACAGTAGGAGTACCATGAAAACTACAGTAGGAGTACCATGGAAACTACAGTAGGAGTACCATGGAAACTACAGTAAGAGAACCATGGAAACTACAGTAGGAGTACCATGGAAACTATAGTAGGAGTACCATGGAAACTATAGTAGGAGAACCATGGAAACTACAGTATGAGTACCATGGAAACTACAGTAGGAGTACCATGGGAACTACAGTAGGAGTACCATGGAAACTACAGTAGGAGAACCATGGAAACTATAGTAGGAGAACCATGGAAACTATAGTAGGAGAACCATGGAAACTACAATAGGAGTACCATGGAAACTATAGTAGGAGTACCATGGAAACTACAGTAGGAGTACCATGGAAACTACAGTAGGAGTACCATGGAAACTATAGTAGGAGAACCATGGAAACTATAGTAGGAGAACCATGGAAACTACAGTAGGAGTACCATGGAAACTATAGTAGGAGAACCATTGAAACTATAGTAGGAGAACCATGGAAACTACAGTAGGAGTACCATGGAAACTACAGTAGGAGTACCATGGAAACTACAGTAGGAGTACCATGGAAACTATAGTAGGAGTTCCATGGAAACTACAGTAGGAGTACCATGGAAACTACAGTAGGAGTACCATGGAAACTATAGTAGGAGAACCATGGAAACTATAGTAGGAGAACCATGTAAACTACAGTAGGAGTACCATGAAAACTATAGTAGGAGTACCATGGAAGCTACAGTAGGAGTACCATGGAAACTACAGTAGGAGAACCATGGAAACTACAGTAGGAGTACCATGGAAACTATAGTAGGAGTACCATGGAAACTATAGTAGGAGTACCTTGGAAACTATAGTAGGAGAACCATGGAAAGTACAGTAGGAGTACCATGGAAACTACAGTAGAGTACCATGGAAACTATAGTAGGAGAACCATGGAAACTACAGTAGGAGAACCATGGAAACTACAGTAGGAGTACCATGGAAACTTCAGTAGGAATAACATGGAAACTTCAGTAGGAATACAATGGAAACTACAGAAGTACCATGGAAACTACAGTAGGAGTACCATGGAAACTTCAGTAGGAGTACCATTTAAACTTCAGTATGAGTACCATGGAAACTTCAGTAGGAGTTCCATGGAAACTACAGAAGTACCATGGAAACTATAGTAGGAGTACCATGGAAACTACAGAAGTACCATGGAAACTACAGTAGGAGTACCATGGAAACTTCAGTAAGAGTACCATGGAAACTACAGTATGAGTACCATGGAAACTACAGTAGGAGTACCATGGAAACTTCAGTAGGAGTACCATGGAAACTTCAGAAGGAGTACCATGGAAACTTCAGTAGGAATACCATGGAAACTACAGTAGGAGTACCATGGAAACTACAGAAGTACCATGGAAACTACAGCAGGAGTACCATGGAAACTACAGTAGGAGTACCATGGAAACTTTTGTAGGAGTACCATGGAAACTTCAGTAGGAGTACCATGGAAACTTCAGTAGGAGTATCATGGAAACATCAGTAGAAATACAATGGAAACTTCAGTAGGAATAACATGGAAACTTCAGTAGGAATACCATTGAAACTTCAGTAGGAATACCATGGAAACTTCAGTAGTAATAACATGGAAACTTCAGTAGGAGTACCATGGAAACTTCATTAGGAGTACTATGGAAACTTCAGTAGGAATAACATGGAAACTTCAGTAGGAATAACATGGAAACTTCAGTAGGAGTACCATTGAAACTTCAGTAGGAATACCATGGAAACTTCAGTAGGAATATCATTGAAATTTCAGTAGGAATATCATGGAAACTTTAGTAGGATTACCATGGAAACTTCAGTAGGAATACCATGGAAACTTCATTAGGAATACCATGGAAACTTCAGTAGGAATACCGTGGAAACTTCAGTAGGAATACCGTGGAAACTTCAGTAGGAATACCATCGACTCATAAAATCGTAATGACACGATTTACAAAGAAACCAGTGTAAGGCTTAAACTCCGGCCTGTAGTTTTATGACTTACTAACCAGGAGTTGAAGCCAAACCCGTACCGTGTTCTTTCCCAGCCGAGGTTAACCAGTGTGGTCTCTCCTACATGCCGTCCTGAATCACAGGCTGCACTTGAAATTTGTTATCAAGTGTTGAAAAGCACGTTTCGAGGTCATGTGGTGGACCATACACACCTCACCATGTTGCGAGGTCATGTGGTGGACCATACACACCTCACCATGTTGTGAGGCCATGTGGTGGACCATACACACCTCACCATGTTGCGAGGTCATGTGGTGGACCATACACACCCCACCATGTTGTGAGGCCATGTGGTGGACCATACACACCTCACCATGTTGCGAGGTCATGTGGTGGACCATACACACCTCACCATGTTGTGAGGCCATGTGGTGGACCATACACACCTCACCATGTTGCGAGGTCATGTGGTGGACCATACACACCTCACCATGTTGTGAGGCCATGTGGTGGACCATACACACCTCACCATGTTGCGAGGTCATGTGTTGGACCATACACACCTCACCATGTTGTGAGGTCATGTGGTGGACCATACATACTTCACCATGTTGTGAGGTCATGTGGTGGACTATACACACCTCACCATGCTGTGAGGCCATGTGGTGGACCATACACACTCACCATGTTGTGAGGTCATGTGGTGGACCATACACACCTCACCATGTTGTGAGGCCATGTGGTGGACCATACACACCTCACCATGTTGCGAGGTCATGTGGTGGACCATACACACCTCACCATGTTGTGAGGCCATGTGGTGGACCATACACACCTCACCATGTTGCGAGGTCATGTGGTGGACCATACACCCCTCACCATGTTGTGAGGCCATGTGGTGGACCATACACACCTCACCATGTTGCGAGGTCATGTGGTGGACCATACACACCTCACCATGTTGTGAGGCCATGTGGTGGACCATACACACCTCACCATGTTGCGAGGTCATGTGGTGGACCATACACACCTCACCATGTTGTGAGGCCATGTGGTGGACCATACACACCTCACCATGTTGCGAGGTCATGTGTTGGACCATACACACCTCACCATGTTGTGAGGTCATGTGGTGGACCATACATACTTCACCATGTTGTGAGGTCATGTGGTGGACCATACACACCTCACCATGTTGTGAGGCCATGTGGTGGACCATACACACCTCACCATGTTGCGAGGTCATGTGGTGGACCATACACACCTCACCATGTTGTGAGGCCATGTGGTGGACCATACACACCTCACCATGTTGCGAGGTCATGTGGTGGACCATACACACCTCACTATGTTGTGAGGCCATGTGGTGGACCATACACACCTCACCATGTTGCGAGGTCATGTGGTGGACCATACACACCTCACCATGTTGTGAGGCCATGTGGTGGACCATACACACCTCACCATGTTGCGAGGTCATGTGGTGGACCATACACACCTCACCATGTTGTGAGGCCATGTGGTGGACCATACACACCTCACCATGTTGCGAGGTCATGTGTTGGACCATACACACCTCACCATGTTGTGAGGTCATGTGGTGGACCATACACACCTCACCATGTTGTGAGGTCATGTGGTGGACCATACACACCTCACCATGTTGCGAGGTCATGTGTTGGACCATACACACCTCACCATGTTGTGAGGTCATGTGGTGGACCATACACACCTCAGCATGTTGTGAGGTCATGTGGTGGACCATACACACTTCACCATGTTGTGAGGTCATGTGGTGGACCATACACACTTCACCATGTTGTGAGGTCATGTGGTGGACCATACACACCTCACCATGTTGTGAGTCACGGTCTCTCAGGTGATATATTACCAGGCCATGGAACTATCTTTGGTTCTTACTTAACCAGCACTGTTGTTCTCGTTCTTGATGTATACCTGGAGGGTGTTCCGGGGGTCAACTACCCCGCGGCCCGGTCCATGACCAGGTCTCGCGGTGTATCAAGGTCTGATCAACCAGGCTGTTACTGCTGGCCGCACGTAAACTGACCTACGAACCACAGCCCGGCTGGTCAGATACTAACTTTAGGTGTCTGTCCAGCTCCTTATTGAACACAACCTGGGGTCTATCGGTACTCCCCCTTATATATGCTGGGAGGCAGTTGAACAGTCTTGGGTCCCTGACACTTACTGTGATCTGACTGCAGCAAACCTAAGAGGAGCACAACGAGTCATAAAGAACCTGTAAGTCAAGTTTTCTGTGCCACATTATTTCTTAACTGGCGACCTGGTCTTCGGCACTAACACTGCAGAGTCGTGGCGGCCTTTAAGATCAAGGGAAGGTAATGACTGGAATTACTAGGTACTCCAACCTGGCAGACGACATTCCGAGTGCATATTCCTCATTAACCAGCTAAAGCAATTTACTCATTAACAGTCATATTAGTCATAAATGCAGTAAACCCTGAAGGTGAGGTTATAATTGATGCCTCTCGTAGTATTAACATTCACGTAAGTAACAACAAGAGTTTGCTTAAACCAGACACCCTTCTGTATAGTCTTAAAAAATCGACCAATAACCAGTGTGCAATCTTCGTGAACAAGGGATGCAAGATGCAAAACAACCACAGGGGGAGTTGAATGATAGCTCTAGGCCTTACGTGTTGCAATCAACACATCATCAAGAACTTGCAATGTAGCAGAAATAAGCTCGAATGAGCTAGAAAACGTTCCTTGAAGAAATCTGCTTGGACTTCCTACTCATTTCTGCAATACTACAAGCTTCTGATGTGTTGATTGCAACACTGAAGGCCTAGAGCTATCATTCAATTCTCCCATGTTGTTGTTTTGCATAACCAGTATATATGAGGATGAACCATTATACTGCTACCTCGTCTTGTTCTCCCGGCCCCTCCCACCTCTAGTATATACACTGGCTCCCTTCCCTTCGTGCTTCTATGGCACTAGCTAATGTTGCAAGTCAGACCGAAGCGAGTTATTTGTGTATTGTTCAAGTCACGGAATTATTCTTTAAAAATAAAGTCAATAAGGTGTTAAGGTTATTAGATAATTTCTGATATATATATATATATATATATATATATATATATATATATATATATATATATATATATATATATATATATATATATATATATAAACATATGTCGTGCCGATTAGGTAAAACTTGCGAATTTAGCTTAAATAGCAACGCTCACCTTGCCATATAAGACAAGTGAAAATTTGTGTATGCAATAATTTCGCCAAAATCATTCTGAACATAACGAAAAAAATATATTTCATTGTGTTTGTATATTAATAAATTAATGTTAACGTATCTAAAATATATTTAGCTTGGTTAGGCTAAATTAAATTGCGCTTGTTGTAATAAGGTTAGGTAGGTTTTCAAAGTTTCTCTTGGTACAAAATTATAAATTCTTACATTAATATAAATGAAAAAAAATATATCTTTAAACGTATAAGAGAAAATTTTAGAAAGAACTTAATTTTAGATGAGTTCTTGCTAATTGACCAGTTTTACCTAATCGGCACGACAAAAAAATATATATATATATATATATATATATATATATATATATATATATATATATATATATATATATATATATATATATTATTTATTTATTTATTTATTTATTTATTTATTTATTAACACATCGGCCGTTTCCCACCAAGGAAGGGTGGCCCGAAAAGAAAAGCTTTCATCATCATTCACTCCATCACTGTCTTGCCAGAGGGGTGCTTTACACTACAGTTATAAAACTGCAACATTAACACCCCTCCTCCAGAGTGCAGACACTGTACTTCCCACCTCCGGGACTCAAGTCCGGACAGTCGGTTTCCCTAAATCCCTTCATAAATGTTACCTTGATTACACTTCAACAGCACGTCAAGTCCTAAAAACCATTTGTCTCCATTCACTTCTATCAAATACGCTCACGCATGCTTGCTGGAAGTCCAAACACCTCACACACAATACGTCCTTTACCCCCTCCCTCCAACCTTTCCTAGGCAGACCCCTAACCCACCTTCCCTCCACTACAGATTTATACACTCTCGAAGTCATTCTATTTTGTTCCAGCCTTTCTACATGTCCAAACGACCTCAACAAGCCCTCCTTAGACCTCTGGATAATAGTCTTGGTAATCCCGCACCTCCTCCTAATTTCCAAACTACCAATTCACTGCATTATATTCACACCACACATTGCCCTCAGACATGACATCTCCACTGCCTCCAGCCTTCTCCTTGTTGCAACATTCATCACCCATGTCTCACACCCATATAAGAGTGTTGGTATAACTATACTCTCATACATTCCCCTCTTTGCTTTCATGGATAAAGTTCTTGTCTGCACATACTCCTAAGTGCACCACTTACCCTTGTCCCCTCATCAATTCTATGATTCATAGACCCATCTGCTGACATGTCCACTCCTAAATATCTGAATACATTCACCTCCTCCATACTCTCTCCCTCCAATCTGATATTCAATCTTTCATCACCTAATTTTTTTTTGTTATCCTCATCACCTTACTCTTTCTTATATTCACTTTTAATTTTCTTATTTTACACACCCTACCAAATTCATCCACCAACTTCTGCAACTTCTCTTCAGAATCTCCCAAAAGCACAGTGTCATCAGCAAAAAGCAACTGTGACAACTCCCACTTTGTGTTAGATTCTTTATCTTTTAACCCCACACCTCTTTCCAAGACCCTCGCATTCACTTCTCTTACAACTCCATCTATAAATATATTGAACAACCACGGTGAAATCACACATCCTTGTCTAAGGCCCACTTTTACTGGGAAATAATCCCCTTCCCTCCTACACACTCTAACCTGAGCCTCACTATCCTCATAAAAACTCTTTACTGCTTTCAATAACCTACCTCCTATTCCATACACCTGCAACATCTGCCACATTGCCCCCTATCCACCCTATCATATGCCTTTTCCAAATCAATAAATGCCACAAACACATCTTTACCCTTATCTAAATACTGTTCACCTATATGTTTCACTGTAAACACTTGGTCTACACACCCCCTACCCTTCCCAAAGCCTCCTTGTTCATCTGCTATCCTGCTCTCTGTCTTACTCTTAATTCTTTCAATAATAACTCTACCATACACTTTACCAGGTACACTCAACAGATTTATTCCCCTATAATTTTTACATTCTCTTTTGTCCCCTTTGCCTTTATACAAAGGAACTATACATGCTCTCTGCCAGTCCCTAGGTACCTTACCCTCTTCCATACATTAAATAATAACACCAGCCACTCTGAAACTATATCCCCACCTGCCTTTAACATTTCTATCTTTATCCCATCAATCCCAGCTGCTTTATTCTCTTTCATTCTAGCCACGAGCTCTAGCTACCAGGCCACGGTGGCCATGTTGTTATGTCACCAACCCGCAATCCAAGTGAAGCCAATCACCTCTTACACCTACCTTCTTCTTTCTTTCTTTCTTCTTCTTCCTCTTCCTCTTCTTCTTCTTCTTCTTCTTCTTCTTCTTCTTCTTCTTCTTCTTCTTCTTCTTCTTCTTTTATTATTATTATTATTATTATTATTATTAGTAGTAGTAGTAGTAGTAGTAGTAGCAGTAGTTGTTGTTGTTGTTGTAATAAAAATTAATACTAATACAGAGAAATATAAATAAAATATTAGAAACAACATTAATAAAAATGATTAACAATGACAAAACAAATAACATTAGTAAGAATATTAAAAATAATAACGGAAGTAATAAAAATTAAATAATCTGAGCGAAATTGCTTTATTAATATAAAAAAAATAATGATATAAATAATAATAATGAGTTTGGTAGGGTATGTAAAAGAGGTAAATTGAAAGTGAATATAGGAAAGAGTAAGGTGATGAGGATAACAAAAAGAATAGGTGACGAAAGATTGGATATCAGATTGGAGGGAGAGAGTATGGAGGAGGTGAATGTATTCAGATATTTGGGAGTGGATGTCAGCAGATGGGTCTATGAAGGATGAGGTGAATCATAGAATTGATGAGGGGAAAAGGGTGAGTGGTGCACTGAGGAGTCTGTTGAGACAGAGAACTTTATCCATGAAAGCAAAGAGGGGAATGTATGAGTGTATAGTTATACCAACACTCTTGTATGGGTGTGAGACATGGGTTGTGAATGTTGCAACAAGGAGAAGGCTGGAGGCAGTGGAGATGTCATGTCTGAGGTCAATGTGTGGTGTGAATATAATGGAGAGAGTCCGTAGTTTGGAAATTACAACGTGCAACGTTAGTAAAAGTATTATCCAGAGGTCTGAGGAGGGGTTGTTGAGGTGGTTCGGACATGTAGAGAGGCTGGAACAAAATAGAACGTCTTCGAGAGTGTATAAATCTGTAGTGGAGGGAAGGCGTGGTAGGGATGAGCCTGGGAAAGGTTGGAGGGAGGGGGTAAAGGAGGTATTGTGTGCGAGGGGCTTGGACTTCCAGCAAGCGTGCGTGAGCGTGTTAGAGAGGAGCGAATGGAGACAAATGGTTTTTAATACTTGACGTGCTGTTGGAGTGTGAGCAAGGTAACATTTATGAAGGGTTTCAGGGAAACCGGCAGGCCGGACTTGAGTCCTGGAGATGGGGAAGTACAGTGTCTGCACTCTGAAGGAGGGGTGTTAATGTTGCAGTTTTATAACTGTAGTGTAAAGCACCCCACTGGCAAGACAGTGATGGAGTGAATGATGATGAAAGTTTTTCTTCTTTTTCGGTTCACCCTGCCTTGGTGGGAAACGGCCAGTGTGTTTACTAAAAAATAATAATAATTATGGTGATTAATAATAATAATAATAATAATAATAATAATAATAATAATAATAATATAATAATAATAATAATAATAATAATGAGAGATATTTAAATATTCTTGTTTCGGTGTGAAAAGGTTCATGAGTTTAAAATCAGTGAGTAGAGAGACTTAACACCCCATTATCCAAACAATTTCTTCATCCTAAATCCATCTACTTGTTTGGAGAGATAATGTAAAGAAAGAGAAGGGAGAAGGCTTGGAGAACATCTGATTTAGATGCATTTACCAGAACAGAGACACTCCTTCTTATAAACTACCAGAATCCAGCCACCTTGTTGGATACAGCCACCAGTTTAACATACCACAGTTAACAGCCACCAGTTATACAGCCTACTAGTCTATCACCACGTTATATAGCCACCAGTTATACAGCCACCAGTTATACAACCACCAGTTATACAGCTACCAGTTATACAACCACCAGTTATACAGCCACCAGTTATACAACCACCAGTTATACAGCCACCAGTTATACAACCATCAGTTATACAACCACCAGTTATACAACCACCAGTTATACAGCCACCAGTTATACAACCACCAGTTATAAAACCACCAGTTATAAAACCACCAGTTATACAGCCACCAGTTATACAACCACCAGTTATACAGCCACCAGTTATACAACCACTTCAGTTATACAACCACCAGTTATACAGTTATAACCACGAGTTATACAACCACCAGTTATACAACCACCAGTTATACAACCACCATTTATACAGCCACCAGTTATACAACCACCAGTTATACAACCACCAGTTATACAGCCACCAGTTATACAACCACCAGTTATACAGTCACCAGTTATACACCCACCAGTTATACAGCACCAGTTATACAAGCCACCAGTTATACAACCACCAGTTATACAGCCACCAGTTATACAGCACCAATTATACAGCACCAGTTATACAGTCACCAGTTATACATCCACAAGTTATACAAGTCACCAGTTATACATTCACCAGTTATACAACCACCAGTTATACAGCTACCTGTTATACAGTCACCAGTTATACAACCACCAGTTATACAGCTACCAGTTATACAACCACCAGTTATACACACCAGTTATACAGTCACCAGTTATACAGCTACCAATTATACAGCTACCAGTTATACAACCACCAGTTATACAGCTACCAGTTATACAGTCACCAGTTATACAGCTACCAATTATACAGCTACCAGTTATACAACTACCAGTTATACAGCTACCAGTTATACAACTAACAGTTATACAACTACCAGTTATACAGCTACCAGTTATACAGTCACCAGTTATACAACCACCAGTTATACAGCTACCAGTTATACAACCACCAGTTATACATCCACCAGTTATACAACCACCAGTTATACAACCACCAGTTATACAACTACCAGTTATACAGCTACCATTTATACAGCCACCAGTTATACAACCACCAGTTATACAGCCACCAGTTATACAACCACCAGTTATAAAACCAACAGTTATACAGCCACCAGTTATACAACCACCAGTTATACAGCCACCAGTTATACAACCACCAGTTATACAACCACCAGTTATACAGCCACGAGTTATACAACCACCAGTTATACAACCACCAGTTATACAACCACCATTTATACAGCCACCAGTTATACAACCACCAGTTATACAACCACCAGTTATACAGCCACCAGTTATACAACCACCAGTTATACAGTCACCAGTTATACACCCACCAGTTATACAGCCACCAGTTATACAACCACCAGTTATACAACCACCAGTTATACAGCCACCAGTTATACAGCTACCAATTATACAGCTACCAGTTATACAGTCACCAGTTATACATCCACAAGTTATACAGTCACCAGTTATACATTCACCAGTTATACAACCACCAGTTATACAGCTACCTGTTATACAGTCACCAGTTATACAACCACCAGTTATACAGCTACCAGTTATACAACCACCAGTTATACAACCACCAGTTATACAGTCACCAGTTATACAGCTACCAATTATACAGCTACCAGTTATACAACCACCAGTTATACAGCTACCAGTTATACAGTCACCAGTTATACAGCTACCAATTATACAGCTACCAGTTATACAACTACCAGTTATACAGCTACCAGTTATACAACTAACAGTTATACAACTACCAGTTATACAGCTACCAGTTATACAGTCACCAGTTATACAACCACCAGTTATACAGCTACCAGTTATACAACCACCAGTTATACATCCACCAGTTATACAACCACCAGTTATACAACCACCAGTTATACAACTACCAGTTATACACCCACCAGTTATACAGCCACAAGTTATAGAGTTCCAGCACTATATTCAACCAGGCAAGTACAGCACCTCAAAAACAAATCCCCTTAATAATAATAATAATAATAATAATAATTATAATAATAATAATAATAATAATAATAATAATAATAATAATAATAATAATAATAATAATAAATTATTGCATTATCATTATTATTATTAAATTAAGACAAAAAGCTACTACTATTACTACTACTATTACTACTACTACTACTACTACTACCACTAACTCATCCCTTGGGTATGACCTACTTTCACTGGGGAATCCCGCCTACCAATGACTATGCCCTCGTCTGCTACCCATCCCTTTGCACCTGACGCCAGTATATAAGCGCCAGCCTTCTTGCCTGTGCTCCAGAGTCTTCATGACTACAGTGTTCTTCACACCAAATTTTTGTTGTATATAAGAACGCAAGAAAGAAGGAACACTGCAGCAGACCTACTGGCCCATGCGAGGCAGGTCCAATTCTCCTTCCAGCCTTAACCTAGTCAGGTCAGGACACATTCACTTAAGGAAGGAGCACGGCATCTGACCTAGTAGCACAAGCTAGTCAGGTCCAAATCATACCCACTCACACCCACTCATGCATTTATCAAACCTATTTTTAAAACTACACAACGTCTTAGCTTCTATGACGGTACTCGGGAGTTTGTTCCACTCATCCACAACTCTATTACCAAACCAATGCTTTCCTATATCCTTCCTGAATCTGAACTTTTCCAACTTGAAACCATTGCTGCGAGTCCTGTCTTGGCTAGATATTTTTAGCACGCTATTTACATCCCCTTTATTTATTCCTGTTTTCCATTTATACACCTCAATCATATCCCCCCTAATTCTACACCTTTCTAGAGAGTGCAGATTCAGGGCCCTCAGTCTATCCTCATAGGGAAGATTTCTGATACATGGGATCAACTTTGTCATCCTCCTTTGTACGTTTTCCAGAGCATTTATATCCATTCTGTAATTCGGTGACCAAAACTGTGCAGCATAATCTAGATGAGGCCTAACCAAAGATATATAGAGTTGAAGAACAACCTGAGGACTTCTATTATTTATGCTTCTTGTTATGAAGCCAAGGATTCTGTTCGCTTTATTACGAACACTTGTGCACTGTTGTCTTGGTTTCAGATTACTGCTAACCAGAACTCCTAAATCCTTTTCGCAATCAGTAGTATTAAGATCTACATTATTTAGTTTATATGTGGCATGGTTATTTTCCTGTCCAATGTTTAGAACTTTACATTTATCTATATTAAACTGCATCTGCCACTTCTCCGACCACTGCATCAGTCTATTCAAATCCTCCTGGAGTGCTCTAATGTCCTCATTAGAATGAATTGGACGGCCTATTTTGGTGTCATCAGCAAATTTGCTTCTGTCGCTATTTATTCCCTCATCTATGTCGTTTATGTAAATTGTGAACAATAAGGAGCCCAACACTGACCCCTGTGGAACACCGCTTGAGACGTGCCCCCATTCTGATTTCTCCCCATTTATGCAAACTCTCTGATGCCTATTTGTCAACAATGCCTCTACCCAAGAAAAAAATTCTCCTATTCCGTGTGCCTTAAGTTTCCTCAATAGCCTCTGATGTGGAACTTTATCGACAGCCTTACTAAAGTCCATATACACAATATCATATTCAATACCATGATCTACCTCCTCAAACACCTTAGTGAAGAAAGTTAGTAAATTCGTAAGACAGTAACGCCCCTTTGTAAAACCGTGTTGAGATTCATTAATCAATTTATGTCTTTCAAGATGGCTACGAATTGCCTCGGCAATTATTGATTCCATAAATTTTCCCACTATTGAGGTAAGGCTTACTGGTCTATAATTCGAAGCTAAGGACCTGTCACCTGCCTTGTAAATAGGTGTTACATTTGCCATTTTCCACTTGTCTGGCACTATGCCAGTTTGTAGTGATATATTGAAAAGATTAGCCAAAGTATGCTAAGTTCCTCTTTACATTCCTTTAAAACCCTTGCAAACAGTTCATCAGGGCCTGGGGATTTATTAGATTGAAATTTCTCTATTTGTCTGAGGACCATGTCACTAGTTACCCCAATCAAGCATAGTTTATTATCGTCCTGTTCTACATAATTTATTATTTCTGGAATTTCGTTAGAATCTTCCTGAGTAAAAACTGAGAGGAAGTAAGTGTTGAAAAGTTCACACATTTCCTTATCACTGTCAGTGATCTGACCTGAGTTACTCTTAAGAGGGGAGGGTCCCTAATCTTACTTCTGTTTACCTGAAAGAACCCTTTTGGGTTAGTCTTCGAATCCCTCGCGACTTTAGCCTCACAATCCCTCTTTGCTTTTCTTTTTGATAAAGCCACTGGAGGGCGAAACGTCTACTATAAAGACACCCAGATGTTGCACATGTGTCTAATTTTCATCTTCTCGTTATTGTATTCCATTCATGAATAACATTAGATCTATGTGTATTTACTTCTAGACATTTAGTAAGATTCATAGTGAGTGTCTGGTTCATTTCTAAACATTCTAATATACCAAGCTTCTTCCTCATATTAAGAACTATTGCAAATTTAGGACAATCAAGACTAAATTCTCAAGAAGATATTTCTGGCTTAATTATTAATAGCAATTTATCACAAATTATATACAATGATGGATCTAAGCAGGAGTCTAGTGGCAGGGCTGCACCTGCTTTTGTTGTCACCTCCCTAGTTAAGAACGATAGCAACTGTGTTGAGTTAGACATAAGAATTAACAACTGGGCGTCTACACTGCAAACTGAATTATTTGCCATCCTAATGACGCTGAAGCTAATTATGGCACTGAGCGACTTTGATTATTACTGATTCTATGTCATCACTGAAGGCTCTTGATTCAAATAATGACTAACAACATGCTTATTGGAGAAGCCAGAGTATACAGAAGAGATACTCCAGTAAAGTAGAGAACACCACAAGAAATGTAGAATATAACTGTGCAGCAGCATGGATAAACAAAAATGATAAACATGATAAAGTAATTAGAGCTAACAGTAATAACCGTAAAGAAGTAGCATAAGTGCAGAACCAGCAGTAACAGTGAAGAACAGCGTAGAGTAGCAGAATGCAGAGTAACAGTTATGGTAGCCGTACAGTGAAGTACTGAGCAGTTGAGTGCAGAGTGTAGCAAGACGTAGCAAGTAGCAGACAAATAGATAAGCGCATAACTGTAAAGTCAGTAGCGACTAGTAACTCAGACAGAGTAAGACAGAGCATTAGCAGAACACAGTAACGTAGCAGAACAGCGTAACGTGCAGACAGACAGTAAAGCATAAATGAGAACAGCATGCAGTAGTAGAGCACTAGCAGTAACAGTAGACAGTAGAACATTTAGCAGACAGCTAAAGTACATGCTACAGAGCAGAAGCCAGCTAATAGCTGAGCAAAAGAGAAATAACATAGATAACAGAACAGTCTAGTAGCAGACAGCATAACACTGCATAGACAGCGTACACAGTAAGACGATAACGATGTTGAGAACAGAAACAAAGCAGCACAATACCCACGTAGAGCAGCTACTATAACAGTAGATAACATGCAGCATAAATGGACAGATAAAGTAGACATAACGCATGATAACAGAGCCTAACAGTAGACCATAAAGTGACAAAGCAGCTAACATGTAGCAATAACAGTACAGCATAACTGAGAATGTAGCAGTGCAGCAGTAACTAGCGCAGTCAAAGTAGACTAGTAACATGATGTAATAGTAGTAACAGCATAGCAACAGTACAATAACAGCAGTAACAGTAGACAGTAACGGCACAGTAACAGTAGCCAGTAACAGCAGCACAAGTACGCACAGTAGCAGCAGCTACCAGTACAAGACACATAGCACTAAGCAGCTAATAGCACAGCATAACAGCTAGCAGCCAGCAGTACACAGTACACAGCAGCACAGTAACAAGTAGCAAGGTAACATACGACCAGCAGTAACAGTACAGCACAGAGACACAGACAGCAGTAACAGTAGCATAACAGCAGACCAGCATAACAGTACACAGCAAAGCAGTAACAGCAGTAACAGTAGCACCAGATCAACGCAGCACAGTAACAGACCAGATCACAGCAGCAAACACAGTAACAGTAAAAGCACGCACTAACTAACAGCACGTAACAGTAGCACGTAACATAGCAGACCAGCATAACAGAGCACTAAAACAGACCAGCAGTAACAGTAGCAGAACCAGCATAACAGTAGCACTAACAACAGACAGCAGTAACAGGAAAAGCACCAGCATAACAGTAGCAAGAACAGCAGTAACTAGATACGAGCAGCATAACAGTAGCACGGTAACAGTAGCAACAGTACAGTCAGACAGCAGTAACAGTAGCAAGACCAGCAGTAACAGAGCACTAAAAGCAGACCAGCATAACAGAGACAGCAGTAACAGTAGCAGACCAGCATAACAGTAGCAAGACCAGCAGACCCAGTAAAGACAACACAGATAACAGACAGCATCAGACATAACAATAAAGCACAGTAACAGAGCACCAGCATCAACAGTAGCACAGATAACAGACCAGCAGTAACAGTAGCAGAACAGACAACAGAAGATACAGCACGTAACAAAGCACAGATACAGCAGCTATCAGACCAGCAGTAACAGTAGCAACAGCAGCTAATCAGTAGAGCAGCATAACAGAGCAGAACCAGCATCAACAGCAGCACTCAAACAGCACAGCAGTCAACAGAGCACATAACAGACAGCATCAACAGAGCAGCACAGTAGCAACATAACAGAGCCAGAACAGTAGCAGCAAGAACAGTACAGCAGCATAACAGAGCACAGATAACAGTAGCAATAACAACAGTAGCAGCATAACAGCAGCAACAGACGATCAAGCAGCACTACATACAGACAGCATCAACAGCAGACAGCATAACAGAGCAGCCAGCATAACAGAGCACATAACAGCACCAGCATAACAGCAGCACTAACATAACAGCAGCAACAGTCAGCAGCAGTAACAGACAGCATAACAGACAGCAGCATAACAGAGCACAGTAACAGTAGCAGCATAACAGAGCACAGCTAATAACAACAAGCACCAGCATCAACAGCAGCACTAACAACAGCACCAGCATCAACAGCAGCACTAACAGCACAGCATCAACAGCACATAAAACAGCACCAGCATCAACAGCAGCACTAAATAACAGCACCAGCATCAACAGCAGACTAACAACAGACCAGCATCAACAGAGCACTAACAACAGCACCAGCATCAACAGCAGCACTAAAACAGCACCAGCATCAACAGCAGCACTAAAACAGCACCAGCATCAACAGCAGCAACAATACAGCACCAGCATCAACAGCAGCACTAACAACAGCACCAGCATCAACAGCAGCACTAACAACAGCACCAGCATCAACAGCAGCACTAATAACAGCACCAGCATCAACAGCAGCACTAATAACAGCACCAGCATCAACAGCAGCACTAACAAACAGCACCAGCATCAACAGCAGCACTAATAACAGCACCAGCATCAACAGCAGCACTAACAACAGCACCAGCATCAACAGCAGCACTAATAACAGCACCGCACCGAGCACAACAGCCCAGCATCAACAGCAGCACTAACAATAACAGCACTAGCATCAACAGCAGCACTAACAGCAGCACCAGCATCAACAGCAGCACTAATAACAACAGCACCAGCATCAAGAGCAGCACTAATAACAACATCATTAGCATCAACAGCAGCACTAATAACAGCACCAGCATCAACAGCAGCACCAGCATCAACAACAGCACCAGCATCAACAGCAGCACTAACAACAGCAGCACCAGCATCAACAGCAGCACTAATAACAGCACCAGCATCAACAGCAGCACTAACAACAGCACCAGCATCAACAGCAGCACTAACAACAGCACCAGCATCAACAGCAGCACTAATAACAACAGCACCAGCATCAACAGCAGCACTAACAATAACAGCACCAGCATCAACAGCAGCACCAGCATCAACAGCAGCACCAGCATCAACAGCAGCATCAGCATCAACACCAGCACAGCATCAACAGCAGCACTAATAACAACAGCACCAGCATCAACAGCAGCACTAATAACAGCACCAGCATCAACGAGCAGCACTAATAACAGCACCAGCATCAACAGCAGCACTAACAACAGCACCAGCATCAACAGCAGCACTAATAACAGCACCAGCATCAACAGCAGCACCAGCATCAACAGCAGCACTAATAACAGCAGCACCAGCATCAACAGCAGCAGCAGCATCAACAGCAGCACTAACAACAACAGCACCAGCATCAACAGCAGCACTAACAACAGCACCAACATCAACAGCAGCACTAATAACACCAGCACCAGCATCATCAGCAGCACTAATAACAGCACCAGCATCAACAGCAGCACTAATAACAGCACCAGCATCAACAGCAGCACTAATAACAGCACCAGCATCAACAGCAGCACTAACAACAGCACCAGCATCAACAGTAGCACTAATAGCAGCACCAGCATCAACAGCAGCCTAACAACAGTACCAGCATCAACAGCAGCACTAACAATAACATCACCAGCATCAACAGCAGCACTAATAACAACAGCACCAGCATCAACAGCAGCAGCACTAATAACAACAGCACCAGCATCAACAACAGCACTAACAACAGCACCAGCATCAACAGCAGCACTAACAACAGCACCAGCATCAACAGCAGCACTAACAGCAGCACCAACATCAACAGCAGCACAACAAACACACACCTTACCCTCTCTTACAACCAGTTCTCCCCACTATTACGTGTTCAGGAACTATGAACAACTCATTCTGTTAAAGACGCTATTATGCTGCGTTCAGAGGTCTCTACCCTGATTACATTAACCTCGCGATTATTTCTGGATGTCAATTTACAATTGTCTTCCTTGACAACACCACCAGACTTACGTCATGGACTTTCCTGCACGGTCGATAAGGACTTCTTCAGTCAGAATGAACTTATTCTCTTGTCGTCGACAAGACTGGGCTTGAGTAAATTTGTTTGGGACTTGGCTGAACTTTTCAAGGAGCCAAAATGTTTGCCTCACGCCTGAAGACATTTTGAAACGACTCAAGGAACTGTAAAATATGTCAAGGAACAGTACATATGATGTAAGGAGCGGTGTAGATTACTTAAGGAGCAGTGTAGATGACACAGGAAACAATATACATGATACAAAGAGCAGTATACATGATACAAAGAGCAGTATACATGACACAAAGAGCAGTATACATGACACAAATAGCAGTATACATGACACAAATAGCAGTATACATGACACAAAGAGCAGTATACATGACACAAAGAGCAGTATACATGACACAAAGAGCAGTATACATGACACAAATATCAGTATACATGACACAAGAAACAGTATACATGACACAAAGAGCAGTATACATGACACAAAGAGCAGTATACATGACACAAAGAGCAGTATACATGACACAAAGAGCAGTATACATGACACAAATATCAGTATACATGACACAAGAAACAGTATACATGACTCTATAAGCAGTCGATTTAGTTTTTTTTATATTTTGCCATCGAAGTGGCTAGTTTATTGTGCACCTCATATCCATCCTATGGACGGTAGCACAAGAGCATATGGATACACAAGAGGCCTAGGCACTAGGCCCCAAAAGGGTTAACAGGAGTACATTTGGATTTATATCTACAGTTCACTTATCTGTTACAAGCAAATTTAGCAAATTTAGGAAATTTGCTTAATATTTTTGGTATCATATTTTCATTTATAATTTATCTTGACATATCAAATAGATTATTATACTATCTCTATATTCCTCAATAAGAGGATAATTAAGCACATAGTGGTTCTCCTACTGTTACTGCTGGTTCTTCCACTCTTACTGCTAGTTCTCCTACTGTTACTGCTGGTTCTTCCACTCTTACTGCTGGTTCTGCTACTGTTACTGCTGGTTCTTCCACTCTTACTGCTGGTTCTGCTACTGATACTGCTGGTTTTGCTACTGTTACTGCTGGTTCTTCTACTGTTACTGCTGGTTCTCCTACTGTTACTGCTGCTACTTACGCTGGTCTCTACTTACTGCTGGTTCTGCTACTACGGCTGGTTCTGCTATGCACTGTTGGTTCTTCACTTTACTGCTGTTTTTACTGCTGGTTCTCACTTTACTGCTGGTTTCTACTGTTATGCTGTTTCACCTTACGCTGGTTCTCTACTGTTACTGCTCTACTTACTGGTATGCTACGTTACGCTGGTTCTGCTACTAACGCTGTTTCTGCGTCTGTTTTACATGTACTGACTGCTGGTTCTCTACTGTACTGCTGGTTCTCACTTACTGCTGATCTCTATGTTACTGCGCTGCACTATTACTGCTGATACTGTATACTGGTTCTGCTACGTTACTGCTGGTTTTTCTGTTACTTTGCACGTTACTGCTGGTTCTGCTACTGCACTGCTGGTTCTTCTACTGTATACTGCTGGTTCTGCTACTGTTACTGCTATAGTTACTGCTGGTTCCTACTTTACTGCTCTTCACTGTTACTGCTGGTTCTGCTACATGTTACTGCTGGTTATCTACTGTTACTGCTGGTTTGCTACTGTTATGCTGGTTTGTGCTACTGTTACTGCTGTTCTGTTACTGCTGGTTCTGCTACTGTATTCTGCTACTGTTACTGTGTCTGTACTGTCTATTACTGCTGGTTCTCTACTGTTACTGCTGGTTTTACTGTTGTGCTAGTCTCTGTTATGCTGGTTCTCTACTGTTACTGCTGTCTACTGTTACTGCTGGTTCTACTTTACTGCTGGTTCTGCTACTGTTACTGCTGGTTCTGCACTGTTACTGCTGGTTCTCTACTGTTACTTCTGCTACTATTACTGCTGCTACTGTTACTGCTGTTTCTGTTACTGCTGGTTCTGCTGCTGTTACTGCTGCTACTGTTACTGCTGGTTCTGCTACTGCTACTGCTGCTACTGTTACTGTTGCTACTGTTACTGCTGGTTCTGTTACTGTTACTGCTGGTTCTGTTACTGTTACTGCTGCTAAAGTTACTGCTGGTTCTGCTACTGTTACTGATGGTTCTGTTACTGTTACTGCTGCTAAAGTTACTGCTGGTTCTGCTACTGTTATTGCTGGTTTTGCTACTGTTACTGCTTTTTCTGCTACTGTTACTGCTGCTACTGTTACTGCTGGTTCTGCTACTGTTACTGCTGCTACGGTTATTGCTGCTACTGTTACTGCTTCTACTGTTAATGTTGGTTCTGCTACTGTTACTGCTGGTTCTGCTACTGTTACTGCTGGTTCTGCTACTGTTACTGCTGGTTCTGCTACTGTTACTGCTGGTTCTGCTACTGTTATTGTTGGTTCTGCTACTGTTACTGCTGGTTCTGCTACTGTTACTGCTGGTTCTGCTACTGTTACTGCTGGTTCTGCTACTGTTACTGCTGCTACTGTTACTGTGGCTCTGCTACTGTTACTGCTGGTTCTGCTACTGTTACTTGTGCTACTTTTACTGCTGTTCTGCTATGTTACTGCTGGTTCTGCTACTGTTACTGCTGGTTCTGCTACTGTTACTGCTGGTTCTGCTACTGTTACTGCTGGTTCTGCTACTGTTACTGCTGTTCTGCTACTGTTACTGCTGGTTCTGTATTGTTACTGCTGGTTTCTACTGTTAGCTTCTGTTACTGCTGGTTCTGCTATTGTTACTGCTGGTTCTTGTCTGTTCTGCTGGTTCTGCCTACTGTTACTGCTGGCTTGCTACTGTTACTGCTGGTTCTGTCTATGCTGGTTCTGCATACTGCTGGTTCTTCTACTGTTACTGCTGCTATTGTTACTGCTGGTTCTGCTACTGTTACTGCTGGTTTTGCTACTGTTACTGCTGGTTTTGCTACTGTTACTGCTGGTTCTGCTACTGTTACTGCTGCTACCTTTACTGCTGGTTATGCTACTGTTACTGCTGGTTCTGCTACTGATACTGCTGTTTCTGCTGCTGTTGCTGCTGATACTGTTACTGATGCTACTGTTACTGCTGGTTCTGCTACTGTTACTGCTGGTTCTGCTACTGTTACTGCTGATTCTGCTATTGTTACTGCGGGTTCTGCTACTATTACTGCTGCTACTGTTACTGTTGGTTCTGCTACTGTTACTGCTGGTTTTGCTACTGTTACTTCTGCTACTGTTACTGCTGGTTCTGCTACTGCAACTGCTGGTTCTTCTACTGTTACTGCTGGTTCTGCTACTGTTACTGCTACTATTGTTACTGCTGGTTCAGCTACTGTTACTGCTACTTCTGATACTGCTGGTTCTGCTACTGTTACTGCTGGTTATGCTACTGTTAGTGCTGGTTGTGCTACTGTTAGTGCTGGTTGTGCTACTGTTACTGCTGTACTGTTACTGCTGGTTCTGCTACTGTTACTTCTGCTACTGTTACTGCTGGTACTGTTACTGCTGTTTCTATTACTGCTGGTTCTGCTACTGTTACTGCTGGTTCTGCTACTGTTACTGCTGGTTCTGCTACTGTTACTGCTGGTTCTGCTACTGTTACTGCTGGTTCTGCTACTGTTACTGCTGGTTCTTCTACTGTTACTGCTGGTTCTGCTACTGTTACTGCTGCTTCTGTTACTGCTGGTTCTGTTATTGTTATTGCTGGTTCTTGTACTGTTACTGCTGGTTCTGCTACTGTTACTGCTGCTTCTGTTACTGCTGGTTCTGTTATTGTTATTGCTGGTTCTGTTATTGTTATTGCTGGTTCTTGTACTGTTACTGCTGGTTCTGCTACTGTTACTGCTGCTACTGTTACTGCTGGTTCTTGTACTGTTACTGGTGGTTCTGCCACTCTTACTGCTTGTTCTGCTACTGTTACTACTGGTTCTTCTTCTGTTACTGCTGGTTCTGCTACTGTTACTGCTTGTTCTGCTACTGTTGCTGCTGCTACTGTTACTGGTGGTTCATGTACTGTTACTGATGGTTCTGCTTCTGTTACTGGTGGTTCTCCTACTGTTACTGGTGGTTCTTGTACTGTTACTGCTTGTTCTGCTACTGTTGCTGCTGCTACTGTTACTGGTGGTTATTGTATTGTTACTGGTGGTTCTGCTTCTGTTACTGGTGGTTCTGCTACTGTTACTGGTGGTTCTTGAACTGTTACTGGTGGTTCTGCTACTGTTACTGCTGCTGCTAGCTGTACCTGGTACTTGGTACCTTCAGTAGATACCTTTGTAAAGCGAACTTTAAAATGACTAAGAGAACGTTCATTCTTCGTCTTCCAAAATTATCGTTTATAAAATCTCAAGAATAAATCGTCAGAATGACTTCAAATTTTCAATGCTTTTGTAACGTGACTAGTGCAAGATACATACATATATATATATATATATATATATATATATATATATATATATATATATATATATATATATATATATATCACCCAGGATGTCACCCACAACATTCGACTAACACCCAGGCACCTACTTACTGCTGGATGAACAGGGACAGCAGGTGTAAGATGACTGACATCCAGGTACCTACTTACTGCTAGGTGAACAGTGACATCAGGTGTAAGATGACTAACATCCAGGTACCTACTTACTGCTAGGTGAACAGGGACAGTAGGTTTAGGGTGACTAACACCCAGGTATCTACTTACTGCTAGGTGAACAAGGACAATAGGTGTAGGGTGACTAACACCCAGGTACCTACTTACTGCTAGGTGAACAGGGACAGTAGGTTTAGGGTGACTAACACCCAGGTACCTACTTACTGCTAGGTGAACAAGGACAGTAGGTGTAGGGTGACTAACACCCAGGTACCTACTTACTGCTAGGTGAACAGGGACAGTAGGTTTAGGGTGACTAACACTCAGGTACCTACTTACTGCTAGGTGAACAGTGATAGCAGGTGTAAGATGACTAACATCCAGGTACCTACTTACTGCTAGGTGAATAGTGACAGCAGGTGTAGGATAACTAACATCCAGGTACCTACTTACTGCTAGGTGAATAGTGACAGTAGGTTCAGGGTGACTAACATCCAAGTACCTACTTACTGCTAGGTGAACAGGGACAGTAGGTTTAGGGTGACTAACACCCAGGTACCTACTTACTGCTAGGTGAATAGTGACAGCAGGTGTAGGATAACTAACATCCAGGTACCTACTTACTGCTAGGTGAATAGTGACAGTAGGTTCAGGGTGACTAACACCCAAGTACCTACTTACTGCTAGGTGAACAAGGACAGTAGGTGTAGGGTGACTAACATCCAGGTACCTACTTACTGCTAGGTGAACAAGGACAGTAGGTTTTGGATGTCTAACACCCAGGTACCTACTTACTGCTAGGTGAACAAGGACAGTAGGTGTAGGGTGACTAACATCCAGGTACCTACTTACTGCTAGGTGAACAAGGACAGTAGGTTTACGGTGACTAACAACAAGGAACCTACTTACTGCTAGGTGAACAAGGACAGTAGGTTTACGGTGACTAACACCCAGGAACCTACTTACTGCTAGGTGAACAAGGACAGTAGGTTCAGGGTGACTAACATCCAGGTACCTACTTACTGCTAGGTGAACAAGGACAGTAGGTGTAGGGTGACTAACATCCAGGTACCTACTTACTGCTAGGTGAACAGGGACAGTAGGTTTACGGTGACTAACACCCAGGTACCTACTTACTGCTAGGTGAACAGTGACAGTAGGTTTAGGGTGACTAACACCCAGGTACCTACTTACTGCTAGGTGAACAAGGACAGTAGGTGTAGGGTGACTAATATCCATGTCCCTACTTACTGCTAGGTGAACAAGGACAGTAGGTTTAGGGTGACTAACACCCAGGTACCTACTTACTGCTAAGCGAACAGGGACAGAAAGTGTAAGGAAATATGCTCAACACTTCCACCAAGCCGGGGATCGAACCGCGGACACTCACAATGTGAGGTGAGAGCGCTACCAACCGAGCCTCGGTACGCTAGTTTGTTTTACAGTGGCTTTCTTTTGTGCCTACCAGCGTTTTCTTACAATTAAACTACATTACTGGTACTGTTTAATGAAATAAAACTTGTATTTGTTAGACTGGCGACTGTAATCACCTTGAGTAACAATACAGTGAAGGTAACCAGCTGTCTTAACTGCCTTTCTCTAACAAGTTAAAATGTCACGTATTGAAATTATTATAATTTTTAAGTATATTTTTTAAAGGGGTTAATGGATAAGCCAGTGGAAGGCCTCTGTCAGATGACCGAAAGCTCCAGCTCTGGGTCATTATATGACTAAGACCGCGTGTGGCCCGGTGGTCTGGTGGCTAAAGCTCTCGCTTCACACACGGAGGGCCCGGGTTCGATTCCCGGCGGGGTGGAAACATTTCGACGTGTTTCCTTACACCTGTTGTCATGTTCACCTAGCAGCAAATAGGTACCTGGGTGATAGTCGACTGGTGTGGGTCGCATCCTGGGGGACAAGATTAAGGACCACAATGGAAATAAGACAGACAGTCCTCGATGACGCACTGACTTTCTTGGGTTATCCTGGGTGGCTAACCCTCCGGAGTTAAAAATCCGAAGAAATCTTATATTTTATCAGGCAACACTTGTCCTGTTTCCTGACAAACGTTACCTAACCTAACCTACCACAGTATACTTAATGGTCACTAGACGACTTAGGGCTGCATGCTGCCGCTAGATGGCTCTAGTTCCCGGTGTTTACACCTAGTAAAGATAATATCTTTATTTACTACAAGTACATGTACAAGGTAAACAGACCATAGCTGACATCAATGACATACTACTATATAGAAAGTCTCTTGTTATGCTGAGCATTTCCCGCAAATTAGGTCAGTTTTTCCCAGGATGCGACCCACACCAGTCCACTAACACCCAGGTACCCATTTTATACTGATGGGTGAACATAGACAACCGGCGTAAAGAAACACGCCCGGTGTTTCTACCCTGGTTGGAAATCGAACCCAGACCCTGTGTTACGGCCCCCTATCTAACAATGGTAGTTAGGTAATTACCTCACCGGCCGGCAGTCAAGGGGTTACGTCATCAGACCTGATGTTTGATTGCCGAGCCGGCTTGACTGACAGTGTCATCGAGACTCTCCCCTAGTCAACACTGGAGAGTGCTAACGAGACACTCCCATATACAACACTGGAGAGTTCACCAGCTCCCTGATACACCTAGGGAGTGTACGAGACTCTCCCATATACACTGCTGGAGAGTGTCATCGAGACTCTCCCCTAGTCAACACTGGAGAGTGCTAACGAGACACTCCCATATACAACACTGGAGAGTTCACCAGCTCCCTGATACACCTAGGGAGTGTACGAGACTCTCCCATATACACTGCTGGAGAGTGTCATCGAGACTCTCCCCTAGTCAACACTGGAGAGTCCACCAGCTTACTGATACACTACTGGAGTTCGCCAGGCAGACCTGCTTGAGAGTTGTAGACTTTCGCAGTGTGGTGCTGGTGACAGGTCTAGAGTGCTAACGAGACTCCCATATACAACACTGGAGAGTTCACCAGCTCCCTGATACACCTAGGGAGTGACTGAGACTCTCCCATATACACTGCTGGAGAGTGTCAGGAGACTCTCCCTATACAACACTGGAGAGTTCACTAGCTCCTGATACACCTGGGAGTGTTCAACAGACAGACCTGGAGATTGACTCTTCGTGCTGGTGACAGCCTTAGACTATCTACTGGCTTATTCACCGTACCGACTTGTTCCTGAGACTATGTACCTGAAATGGACTGTTGTACCTGTAACCTTGTGTGACACTGGTAACAGGTGGTGTCTTGTGTGACACTGGTAACAGGTGGTGTCTTGTGTGACACTGGTAACAGGTGGTGTCTTGTGTGACACTGGTAACAGGTGGTGTCTTGTGTGACACTGGTAACAGGTGGTGTCTTGTGTGACCCTGGTAACAGGTGGTGTCTTGTGTGACCTGGTAACAGGTGGTGCTTGTGTGACACTGTGGTGTCAGGTATTTAGTGGTGTAGTCAGTCAGAGTTTGTGACGGTGGCACGACACAGGTTGAGTCGTGTATTTGATGTGTGTCATAACGCGGTGAAAAGGTTTTATTAGAGATGGGTTCATGATGCAAGGAAGGTGTCTTATGGGCACAGAGAGAAGGGTGTCGTGTGACACAGAAGAGAAGGCGTGTCGGGTGACACCGGGGGCGTGTCATGTGACACAGAGAACGGGTGTCAGGGGACCCCGTGAGAAGGCGTGCCATAAGACAAAGAAGTATCATGACAAGGTGTGGTAGTGTCCTGCGTGACACTAGAAGATGGTAGCGACTTGACACTACACCGAATACTCTATTTTACTTGTGACTTTTATCTTGTACTGTGGTTTTGTGTAAATAGGTTTTTACACAGATTATTAGATTATATGTTTTTATTCAGATTATATGCTTTTATATTAATAATATATATTTAATATAATAAAAATCTGAAAAACGATATTTTACTCAGTATCCCAAACAGTCGTTAATTACAAATGCTTCTTTATTTGTAATAGCCTGGCTGTGTGAGCGAGAGCTTCAGCAAGATCACTAATCAACCACGACATTGTAATAGGACGATAGTAAACAAAGCAAGAAAGCAGTTAACGCACTGGCTTGTGAGTTGTAGAATTCACGTGCCATGAGTTCAAGTCCCACCCGTTCCCTGGTTTAATATAACTACTGAACTTGGTGGTTGGTATTGTGGGCAGTGAATAAATAACATGGAGCATCAACTGATGCATCGTAACAGAAGAATGATGTATTTTTAATTTAGTCTGTGTGGGTATAATTTTGTCAATTGACTAACATTACCTGGAGTATACCTGAAGTATACCTGGAGTATTCCTGGAGGGTGTTCCGGGGGTCAACGCCCCCGCGGCCCGGCTGGTCAGGTACTGACTTTAGGTGCCTGTCCAGCACCTTCTTGAAGACAGCCAGGGGTCTATTGGTAATCCCCCTTATGTATGCTGGGAGGCAGTTGAACAGTCTTGGGCCCCTGAAACTGTGTTGTCTCTTAGTGTACTCATGGCGCCCCTGCTTTTCATTGTTTAAAAAGTTGAAATAGTTGGATTCAATACAGCAGCTGGAGAATGCATCTTCTGCTCGCCTTCAAACTTTTATCAGTTCGTGTTTTTCCCAGGGTAATATTAGCATTTATTTTGGGTTATATAAGTTTTAATTGGCTAATTTTATTACACAAGTTAGTTTCCATCCAATAAGTGAAGAATGACTCTCCCGATAGGATTGAAATTTTAAACACGTATATTTTACTTTATGAAGACATTGAGATGTTAGTTTCGGGTCAGTCATTTCTGAATGTTTTTTTCTGGAGGCTGAGGGACTGATTACCTTCTCAGCTTCTCCATTCTTCTTTGTATTGGACTGATGAAGTCACTGTGTGGTGACACGTTTCCTCAATAAAGATATCAAAGTGTTGCACATGTGCTTAATTTATCTTTGCATTATTCTTGTATACACTGAGGTACATGGTCCCGAGGTTATGGGACACAATGTATACTTTCCTTGCATCGCGCAGACACTGAGACACATCCAGTTCAACCAATGGGAGAGCTGGGATTTCATGCAAGTGTCTGTCGTGTGTACGTCGGTGATTGGCTGTGTTGGCAAGGCATGCTTAGCCAATCGGGCGCCTGCAAACAGATGCAAGTATGTGATTGGTTGTTTTTGGCTTGCGAGAGGAATCTGCACTACTTTGTTTTGGGTCAGTAAATGAGGGAGAGAGACGCTTATTTCTTTATCAAAGACAAGGGAAGGCAGCTCCAAGAGTCATATTAGAAAGGAAGAGAATAGGTTATAATCATAACCATATTTTTTTAAAGGGGTGGACGAGTAAGCCAGTGGAAGGCCTCGGTCAGATGACCAAAAGCTCCAGCCGCGTCAGGAAACTTCCTGTTTCCTGACAGACATCATACAAAAAGCTCCAAGAGTCAGTCATCTGTCAGTCAGACACACAGGAGGTGAAGCAGTGAGGTGGGGTTAGCAGTCCTGCTGTTGGTCACTGTTTATCTTGGTTGCAAGGTTGCTCGGACAGTGGGTGGCCAGGTCATGGCCAGTGGATGGCCAGACAAGGCCAGTAGGTTGCCAGGTCACGGCCAGGGGAAGCACCCAGCAGCAGTTACCAGCAGACAGCAGACCTCGCAACCTAGAGCAGAAAACATTGAAGAACAGGGGTTTTCCCTCGAGACAGTTTTTCCAGTACTAAGTAAAGGACGAGGTACACCTCGTAGACCTTGTGTTCGTCTCTCATACCTCGTGTCTTACACAAATTAATGGAGATAAATGGTATAAAATACCGACACGATGGAAAAAATAATCACAAATGCAGTATAATGTGATCCTATATTGACAACGTTTCGCCCACACAGTGGCTTTATCAAGTCACAAACACATCTTCCTGGGTAAAGCGTACAGGAGTATTTGCATATCTATCTATCTTTCTATCTATCTATCTTTCTATCTATCTATCTATCTATATATATATATATATATATATATATATATATATATATATATATATATATATATATATATATATATATATATATATATATATATATATAATAATAATAATGATGATAATAATAATAATCAGGTAGTAGGTTGGTAGACAGCAACCACCCAGGGAGGTACTACCGCCCTGTGGTAGTAGGCTGGTAGACAACAACCACCCAGGGAGGTACTACCGTCCTGTGGTAGTAGGTTGGTAGACAACAACCACCCAGGGAGGTACTACCGCCCTGTGGTAGTAGGCTGGTAGACAACAACCACCCAGGGAGGTACTACCGTCCTGTGGTAGTAGGCTGGTAGACAACAACCACCCAGGGAGGTACTACCGTCCTGTGGTAGTAGGCTGGTAGACAACAACCACCCAGGAGAGTACTACCGTACTGTGGTAGTAGCTGGTAGACAGCAACCACCCAGGGAGGTACTACCGTACTGTGGTAGTAGCTGGTAGACAACAACCACCCAGGGAGGTACTACCGTCCGTGTAGTAGTGCTGGTAGACAACAACCACCCAGGGAGGTACTACCGTCCTGTGGTAGTAAGCTGGTAGACAACAACCACCCAGGGAGGTACTACCGTCCTGTGGTAGTAGGCTGGTAGACAACAACCACCCAGGGAGGTACTACCGTCCTGTGGTAGTAGGCTGGTAGACAACAACCACCCAGGGAGGTACTACCGTCCTGTGGTAGTAGGCTGGTAGACAACAACCACCCAGGGAGGTACTACCGTCCTGTGGTAGTAGGCTGGTAGACAACAACCACCCAGGAGGTACTACCGTCCTGTGGTAGTAGGCTGGTAGACAACAACCACCCAGGGAGGTACTACCGTCCTGTGGTAGTAGGCTGGTAGACAACAACCACCCAGGGAGGTACTACCGTCCTGTGGTAGTAGGCTGGTAGACAACAACCACCCAGGAGGTACTACCGTCCTGTGGTAGTAGGCTGGTAGACAACAACCACCCAGGGAGGTACTACTGTCCTGTGGTAGTAGGCTGGTAGACAACAACCACCCAGGGAGGTACTACCGTCCTGTGGTAGTAGGCTGGTAGACAACAACCACCCAGGGAGGTACTACCGTCCTGTGGTAGTAGGCTGGTAGACAACAACCACCCAGGGAGGTACTACCGTCCTGTGGTAGTAGGTTGGTAGACAGCAACCACCCAGGAGGTACTACCTCCTGTGGTAGTAGGCTGGTAGACAACAACCACCCAGGAGAGTACTACGTCCTGTGGTAGTAGGTTGGTTGACAGCAACCACCCAGGGAGGTACTACCGTCCTGTGGTAGTAGGTGGTAGACAGCAACCACCCAGGGATGTACTACCGTCCTGTGGTAGTAGGCTGGTAGACAGCAACCACCCAGGAGGTACTACCGTCCTGTGGTAGTAGGTGGTAGACAGCAACCACCCAGGGAGGTACTACCGTCCTGCCAGGTGACTGTGAAACAGAAACCTGAAACTGTTTTACATGATGGTAGGATTGCTGGTGTCTTTTTTCTGTCTCATAAACACGCTGGATAACAGGTATATCTAGCTACTTCTACTTACACTTTAGGTCACACTACACTGGCATACACATGCATATATATAAATACATACATACATATATCTAGGTTTTTCTTCCTTTTTCTTAATAGCTCTTGTTCTTCTTTATTTCCTCTATTCTCCATGAGGAAGTGGAAAAGAATCTTTCCTCCGTAAGCCATGCGTGTCGTATGAAGGCGACTAAAATGCCGGGAGCAATGGGTTAGTAACCCCTTCTCCTGTATATATTACTAAAAAAGAGAAGACGAAATTTTTTATAAAACTGGGATGTTTGAATGTGCGTGGATGTAGTGTGAATGATAAGAAAAAAATGATTGCTGATATTATGAATGAAAAGAAGTTGGATGTCCTGGCCCTAAGCGAAACAAAGCTGAAGGGGGTAGGCGAGTTTCAGTGGGGAGAAATAAATGGGATTAAATCAGGGGTATCTGAGAGAGTTAGAGCTAAGGAAGGGTTAGCAATAATGTTGAAGGATCAGTTATGGAAGGAGAAGAGGGAATATAATGTATAAATTCAAGGATTATGTGGATTAAAATAAGGGTCGGATGCGAAAAGTGGGTCATAATAAGCGTGTATGCACTTGGAGAAGAGAGGAGTGTAGAGGAGAGAGAGAGATTTTGGGAGATGTTAAGCGAATGTATAGGAACTTTTGAACCAAGTGAGAGAGTAATCTGGTAGGGGACCTAAATGCTAAAGTGGGAGAAACATGAGAGAGGTGTAGTAGGTAAGTTTGGGGTGCCAGGTGTAAATGATAATGGGAGCCCTTTGATTGAACTTTGTATAGAAAGGGGTTTAGTTATAGGTAATACATATTTTAAGAAAAAAAGGGATAAATAAGTATAAAAGTTATGATGTAGGGCGTAATAACAGTAGTTTGTTGGACTATGTATTGGTAGACAAAAGTCTGTTGAGTAGACTTCAGGATGTACATGTTTATAGAGGAGACAGATATATCAGATCACTTTTTAGTTATAGCTACAGTGGGAGTAAAAGGTAGATGGGATACAAGGAAAATAGAAGCAGTAAGTAAGAGAGAGGTGAAGGTTTATAAACTAAAAGAAGAGGCAGTTAGGGTAAGATATAAACAACTATTGGAGAATAGATGGGCTAGTGAGAGTATAGGCAATGGGGTTGAAGATGTATGGGGTAGGTTTAAGAATGTAGTGTTAGAGTGTTCAGCAGAAGTTTGTGGTTACAGGCGAGTGGGTGCGGGAGGGAAGAAGAGCGATTGGTGGAATGATGATGTAAAGAGAGTAGTAAGGAGAAAAAGTTAGCATATGAGAGGTTTTACAAAGTAGAAGTGATGCAAGGAGGAAAGAGTATATGGAGAGAAAAGAGAGGTTAAGAGAGTGGTGAAGCAATGTAAAAAGAGAGCAAATGAGAGAGTGGGTGAGATGTTATCAGCAAATTTTGTTGAAAATAAGAAAAAGTTTTGGAGTGAGATTAATAAGTTGAGGAAGCCTAGGAACAAATGGATTTGACAGTTTAAAATAGGAGAGGAGAGTTATTAAATGGAGAGTTAGAGGTATCGGAAAGATGGAGGGAATATTTTGAGGTGTTGTTAAATGTTGATGAAGACAGGGAAGCTGTGATTTCGTGTATAGGGCAAGGAGGAATAACATCTTATAGGAGTGTGGAAGAGCCAGTTGTGAGTGTGGGGGAAGTTCGTGAGGCAGTGAGTAGAATGAAAGGGGGTAAGGCAGCTGGGATTGATGGGATAAAGATAGAAATGTTAAAAGCAGGCGGGGATATAGTTTTGGAGTGGTTGATGCTATTATTTAATATATGTATGGTCGGTAAGGTACCTAGGGACTGGCAGAGAGCGTGCATAGTTCCTTTGTATAAAGGCAAAGGGGACAAAAGAGAAATTATAGGGGAATAAGTCTGTTGAGTATACCTGGTAAAGTGTATGGTAGAGTTATTATTGAAAGAATTAAGAGTAAGACGAAGAATAGGATAGCAGATGAACAAGGAGGCTTTAGGAAGGGTAGGGGGTGTGTAGACCAAGTGTTTACAGTGAAACATATAGGTGAACAGTATTTAGATAAGGGTAAAGAGGTTTTTGTGGCATTTATGGATTTGGAAAAGGCGTATGACAGGGTGGATAGGGGGGCAATATGGCAGATGTTGCAGGTGTATGGAATAGGAGGTAGGTTACTGAAAGTAGTGAAGATTTTATACGAGGATAGTGAGGCTCAGGTTAGAGTATGTAGGAGAGAGAGAATTATTTCCCAGTAAAAGTAGGCCTTAGACAGGGATGTGTGATGTCACCGTGGCTGTTCAATATATTTATAGATGGAGTTGTAAGAGAAGTGAATGCGCGGGTGTTGGCAAGAGGTGTGAGGTTAAAAGATAAAGAATCTAACACAAAGTGGGAGTTGTCACAGCTGCTTTTTGCTGATGACACTGTGCTTTTGGGAGATTCTGAAGAGAAGTTGCAGAGGTTGGTGGATGAGTTTCGTAGGGTATGTAAAAGAAGGAAATTGAAAGTGAATATAGGAAAGAGTAAGGTGATGAGAATAACAAAAAAGATTAGGTGATTAAAGATTGGATATCAGATTGGAGGGAGAGAGTATGGAGGAGGTGAATGTATTCAGATATTTAGGAGTGGACGTGTCAGCAGATGGGTCTATGAAGGAAGAGGTGAATCATAGAATTGATGAGGGTAAATGGGTAAGTGGTGCACTTAGGAGTCTGTGGAGACAAAGAACTTTGTCCGTGGAAGCAATGAGGATAATGTATGAGAGTATAGTTATACCAACACTCTTATATGGGTGTGAAGCATGGGTTGTGAATGTTGCAACAAGGAGAAGGCTGGAGGCAGTGATGTCATGTCTGAGAGCAATGTGTGGTGTGAATATAATGCAGAGAATTCGTAGTTTGGAAATTAGAAGGAGGTGCGGGATTACCAAGACTATTATCCAGAGGTCTGAGGAGGGTTGTTGATGTGGTTTGGACATGTAGAGAGGATCGAACAAAATAGAATGACTTCGAGAGTGTATAAATCTGTAGTGGAGGGAAGGCGGGGTAGGGTTGGCCTAGGAAAAGTTGGAGGGAGGGGGTAAAGGAAGTTTTGTGTGAGAGGGGCTTGGACGTCCAGCAAGCATGCGTGAGCGTATTTGATAGGAGTGAATGGAGAAAAATGTTTTTTTAATACTTGACGTGCTGTTGGAGTGGAAGCAAAGTAACATTTATGAAGGGATTCAGGGAAACCGGCAGGCCGGACTTGAGTCCTGGAGATTGGAAGTACAGTGTCTGCACTCTGAAGGAGGGGTGTTAATGTTGCAGTTTTATAACTAGTGTAATCATGCCTCGGGCAAGACAGTGATGGAGTGAATGATGATGAAAGTTTTTCTTTTTCGGGCCACCCTGCCTTGGTGGGAATCGGCCGATGTGTTAATAAATAAAATTGTAATAATAACTAATAATGACAGAGTGGTAGCAGAGGTATAGGGGAAGGGTTACTAGGAAATGGGATTAGTAGGGGTGGCAGGTCTGGGAGGAACAAAGGTGGTAGGGACTGGGGTGGCATGGACAGGGGTGGCAGGGAAAAGGGGTGGCAGGGGACAGGGGTGGCAGGGACATGTATGGCAGGGACAGGGTTGGCAGGGACAGGGTTGACAGGGACAGGGGTGGCAGCGGCATGGGTGGCAGGGACACGGGTGGCAGGGGACAGGGGTGGCAGGGACAGGGTATAGGGGTGGCAGGGGACATGGGTTGCCACGCACCAGCAGACAGACGTCATGATCAATGCCTCCTCATTAACGCCACCGTGACCAATCCTGCTTGTCTGGTCCGCCTGCCTCTGCCTTCCCCTGTCTGCCCATGTCTGCCCCTGCCTGACTCTATCCAGGCCCCTGCCTGCCCCTGTCTCCCCTAATCCACACACATCTTTGTGGAACTAAATTTTTATTCACCCCCAACCCCATTTTTTTTCTACGTCTTAGCAATGTCGTAGAAAGTGAAAAATCTATTACCCAATCAATCACCTCAAACCTATTAATTTCCCAATTTAACCATAGGCCTATTTACTTTTCCATAGTCACACGATTTATTCCATAGTGGTCGCATTTGTCAAATGTTTTTTGTAAAGTCTGAGTAAATAATGACTAAGGTTGTTATTGACTTCCAGTATCTGTGTGATGTCTTGTAGACGTCAACTACATCATGTAGGAGTAATCTTCTTGTAGACGTCAACTACATCATGTAGGAGTAATCTTCTTGTAGACGTCAACTACATCATGTAGGAGTAATCTTCTTGTAGACGTCAACTACATCATGTAGGAGTAATCTTCTTGTAGACGTCAACTACATCATGTAGGAGTAATCTTCTTGTAGTGGACGATGTGGATAGGTGAGTACAAATAGAGAGCGTGTCTGTCTCGCGCCCAGCAGACGGAGGATCAAGCCTCCACAAAGTATTGCGCTGAATAACCCAAATAGGTTTAGCGCTTAACATGAATTAAAATAAAATAAAAAAAATAATTGTAGTGGACAACTACATCATGCGGAAACATTACGTGGTAGTGGTCAAATACATCATACAAAAACACTATGTTTATCAACACTACATCATCCACTACTATATCAACCACCACTACATCAACCACTACTACATCAACCACCACTACATCAACCACCACTACATCAACCACTACTACATCAACCACCACTACATCAACCACCACTACATCAACCACCACTACATCAACCACCACTACATCAACCACCACTACATACACCACCACTACATCAACCACCACTACATCAACCACCACTACATCAACTACCGCTACATCAACCACCACTACATCAACCACCACTACATCAACCACCACTACATCAACCACCACTACATCAACCACCATTACATCAACAACCATTACATCAACCACCACTACATCAACCACCGCTACATCAACCACCACTACATCAACCACAACTACATTAACCAACAGTACTGGAGAGAAGAACACAGGTAATACAAAATACTACAGTAACACAATACTACAGTAACACAATACTACAGTAACACAATACTCTAGCGAAAGTTACTCGTAACTTAAGATCATTTTTTGACATTTTGACCACCAGGGTCTTTTTCAGGCCTCTGGTATTGACTTAAAATCTGTTGGTAATCTACATTAACTATGCTGTAGAAGTCAACTGTATCTGCATTGTAGTGGAGACAAATACTGTGGCCAGAGACCAAACTGCTATAGTTTTCGAGATGTGTGTTCTAGGTTACCAATGTGAAGCAGAAATAACAGTGGTGCTAAACCAGTGACCTGTGGAACACCAGTGCAGAAGAGGAGGCGGTATAACGTAGTGTCTTCAATGAACATGGGTTGTTGTTTGTGCTAAGTTAGCCGGACTTGAGTCCTGGAGGTAGAAATTACAGTGCCTGTACTCTGAAGGATGGGTGGGGATGTTACAGTTCTGGAGGTGGGAATTACGGTGCCTGTACTCTGAAGGATGAGTGAGGATGTTACAGTTCTGGAGCTAGGAATTACAGTGCCTGTACTCTGAAGGATGAGGAGGATGTTACAGTTCTAGTTCTGGAGGTGGAATTAGGTGCCTGTACCTAAGATGGTGGGATTACAGTTCTGGAGGCAGGAAGTACAGTGCCTGTACTCTGAAGGATGGGTGGGGATGTTACAGTTCTGAGGTGGGAATTACAGTGCCTGTACTCTGAAGGATGTGGGGATGTTACAGTTCTGAGGTGGGAAGTACAGTGCCTGTACCTGAAGGATTGTGAATGTTACAGTTCTGGAGGTGGGAGTACAGTGCCTGTACTCTGAAGGATTAGTGAGGATGTTACAGTTCTGGAGGTGGAAGTCAGACCTGTACTCTGAAGGATTAGTGAGGATGTTACAGTTCTGGAGGTGGGAAGTACAGTCCTGTACTCTGAGATTAGTGAGATGTTACAGTTCTGGAGGTGGGAAGTACAGTGCCTGTAATCTGAAGGATAGTGGGAATGTTACAGTTCTGGAGGTGGGTAGTACAGTGCCTGTAATCTGAAGGATAGTTGGGAATGTTACAGTTCTGGAGGTGGGTAGTACAGTGCCTGTACTCTGAAGGATTAGTGAGGATGTTACAGTTCTGGAGGTGGGAAGTACAGTACCTGTACTCTGAAGGATTAGTGAGGATGTTACAGTTCTGGAGGTGGGAAGTACAGTACCTGTACTCTGAAGGATTAGTGAGGATGTTACAGTTCTGGAGGTGGGAAGTACAGTGCCTGTAATCTGAAGGATAGTTGGGAATGTTACAGTTCTGGAGGTGGGTAGTACAGTGCCTGTACTCTGAAGGATTAGTGAGGATGTTACAGTTCTGGAGGTGGGAAGTACAGTGCCTGTACTCTGAAGGATGGGTGGGAATGTTACAGTTCTGGAGGTGGGTAGTACAGTGCCTGTACTCTGAAGGATGAGTGAGGATGTTACAGTTCTGGAGGTGGGTAGTACAGTGCCTGTACTCTGAAGGATTAGTGAGGATGTTACAGTTCTGGAAGTGGGTAGTACAGTGCCTGTACTCTGAAGGATAGTGGGGATGTTACAGTTCTGGAGGTGGGAAGTACAGTGCCTGTACTCTGAAGGATTTGTGGGAATGTTACAGTTCTGGAGGTGGGTAGTACAGTGCCTGTACTCTGAAGGATTAGTGAGGATGTTACAGTTCTGGAGGTGGGAAGTACAGTACCTGTACTCTGAAGGATTAGTGAGGATGTTACAGTTCTGGAGGTGGGAAGTACAGTCCTGTACTCTGAAGGATTAGTGAGATGTTACAGTTCTGGAGGTGGAAGTACAGTGCCTGTAATCTGAAGGATAGTGGAATGTTACAGTTCTGGAGGTGGGTAGACAGTGCCTGTACTCTGAAGGATTAGTGAGGATGTTACAGTTCTGGAGGTGGGAAGTACAGTGCCTGTACTCTGAAGGATGGTGGGAATGTTACAGTTCTGAGGTGGGTAGTACAGTGCCTGTACTCTGAAGGATAGTGAGGATGTTACAGTTTGAGAGTGGGAGTACAGTGCCTGTACTCTGAAGGTTACTGAGATGTTACAGTTCTGGAGGTGGGTAACAGTGCCTGTACTCTGAAGGATTAGTGAGGATGTTACAGTTTGGAGGTGGGAAGTACAGTGCCTGTACTCTGAAGGATGGGTGAGAATGTTACAGTTCTGGAGGTGGGAAGTCAGTGCCTGTACTCTGAAGGATTAGTGAGGATGTTACAGTTCTGAGGTGGGAAGTACAGTGCCTGTACTCTGAAGGATTAGTGAGGAATGTTACAGTTCTGGAGGTGGGAAGTACAGTGCCTGTACTCTGAAGGATAGTGAGATGTTACAGTTTTGTGGACGTGGGAGGATGTACAGTGCTCTGTACTCTGAAGGATGGGTGAGGAATGTTACAGTTCTGGAGGTGGGAAGTACAGTGCCTGTACTCTGAAGGGATGAGTGAGAGATGTTCGTTCTGAAGGTAGGAGAGTCATGCAGTGCCTGTACTCTGAAGGATAGTGAGGATGTTACAGTTCTGGAGGTGGGAAGTACAGTGCCTGTACTCTGAAGGATGGGTGGGAATGTTACAGTTCTGGAGGTGGGAAGTACAGTGCCTGTACTCTGAAGGATGAGTGAGAATGTTACAGTTCTGGAGGTGGGTAGTACAGTGCCTGTACTCTGAAGGATTAGTGAGGATGTTACAGTTCTGGAGGTGGGAAGTACAGTGCCTGTACTCTGAAGGATGAGTGAGGAATGTTACAGTTCTGGAGGTGGGAGTACAGTGCCTGTACTCTGAAGGATTAGTGAGGATGTTACAGTTCTGAGGTGGGTAGTACAGTGCCTGTACTCTGAAGGATTAGTGAGGATGTTAAGTTCTGAGGTGGAAGTACAGTGCCTGTACTCTGAAGGATGGGTGAAAATGTTACAGTTCTGAGGTGGGAAGTACAGTGCCTGTACTCTGAAGGATGAGTGAGAATGTTACAGTTCTGGAGGTGGGAAGTACAGTGCCTGTACTCTGAAGGATGAGTGAGAATGTTACAGTTCTGGAGGTGGGAAGTACAGTGCCTGTACTCTGAAGGATTAGTGAGGATGTTACAGTTTTGGAGGTGGGTAGTACAGTGCCTGTACTCTGAAGGATTAGTAAGAATGTTACAGTTCTGGAGGTGGGTAGTACAGTGCCTGTACTCTGAAGGATTAGTGAGGATGTTACAGTTTTGGAGGTGGGAAGTACAGTGCCTGTACCCTGAAGGATTAGTGAGGATGTTACAGTTTTGGAGGTGGGTAGTACAGTGCCTGTACTCTGAAGGATTAGTGAGGATGTTACAGTTTTGGAGGTGGGAAGTACAGTGCCTGTACTCTGAAGGATGAGTGAGAATGTTACAGTTCTGGAGGTGGGAAGTACAGTGCCTGTACTCTGAAGGATGAGTGAGGATGTTACAGTTCTGGAGGTGGGTAGTACAGTACCTGTACTCTGAAGGATAATGAGGATGTTACAGTTCTGGAAAGTGGGATAGTACAGTCCTGTACCGAAGGATGATGATAAGAACACAACCAGGGTGATGAAAGTAACATAACATGGGAGATGAAAGTACAAACCAGGATGATGAAAGTAACACAACCAGGGGTGATGAAAGTAACATAACCAGGGATGATGAAAGTAACACAACCAGGGGTGATGAAAGTAACATAACCAGGGATGATGAAAGTAACACAACCAGGGGTGATGAAAGTAACATAACAGGGGATGATGAAAGTAACACAACCAGGGGTGATGAAAGTAACATAACAGGGGATGATGAAAGTAACACAACCAGGGGTGATGAAAGTAACATAACATGATGAAGCATGTGAAAGTAACATAACCAGGGGTGATGAAAGTAACATAACAGGGATGATGAAAGTAACACAACCAGGGTGATGAAAGTAACATAACAGGGATGATGAAAGTAACACAACCAGGGTGATGAAGTAACATAACAGGGATGATGAAAGTAACACAACCAGGGGTGATGAAAGTAACATAACAGGGGATGATGAAAGTAACACAACCAGGGGTGATGAAAGTAACATAACAGGGGATGATGAAAGTAACATAACAGGGGATGATGAAAGTAACACAACCAGGGGTGATGAAAGTAACATAACAGGGGATGATGAAAGTAACACAACCAGGGGTGATGAAAGTAACACAACCAGGGATGATGAAAGTAACACAACCAGGGATGATGAAAGTAACACAACCAGGAATGATGAAAGTAACATAACCGGGGGTGATGAAAGTAACATAACAGGGGATGATGAAAGTAACATAACCAGGGATGATGAAAGTAACACAACCAGGGATGATGAAAGTAACATAACCAGGGATGATGAAAGTAACATAACAGGGGATGATGAAAGTAACACAACCAGGGATGATGAAAGTAACACAACCAGGGGTGATGAAAGTAACATAACCAGGGATGATGAAAGTAACACAACCAGGGTGATAAGATGAGAAGCAAACCAGGGGTGATGAGCACACAACCAGGGGTGATGAAAGTAACACAACCAGGGATGATGAAAGTAACACAACCAGGGGTGATGAAAGTAACATAACAGGGGATGATGAAAGTAACACAACCAGGGGTGATGAAAGTAACATAACCGGGATGATGAAAGTAACACAACCAGGGATGATGAAAGTAACATAACAGGGATGATGAAAGTAACACAACCAGGGGTGATGAAAGTAACATAACAGGGGATGATGAAAGTAACACAACCAGTGGTGTTGAAAGTAACATAACAGGGGATGATGAAAGTAACATAACAGGGGATGATGAAAGTAACACAACCAGGGGTGATGAAAGTAACATAACAGGGGATGATGAAAGTAACACAACCAGGGGTGATGAAAGTAACATAACCAGGGATGATGAAAGTAACACAACCAGGGGTGATGAAAGTAACACAACCAGAGGTGATGAAAGTAACATAACCGGGGGGATGAAAGTAACATAACCAGGGATGATGAAAGTAACACAATCAGGGATGATGAAAGTAACATAACCAGGGGTGATGAAAGTAACAAACCAGGATGATAAAGTAACAACAGGGATGAATAAGTAACAAAACCAGGGATGATGAAAGACACAACAGGGTGATGAAAGTAACACAACCAGGATGATAAAGTAACACAACCAGGTGTGAAAGTAACATAACGGGTGATGAAAGTAACAACGGATGATGAAAGTAACACAACCAGGGATGATGAAAGACACAACCAGGAATGATGAAGTAAATAACCGGGGGTGATAATACAACAGGATGATGAGAACATAACCAGGATGATGAAAGTAAAACAACCAGGATGATGAAATAACATAACAGATGAAAGTAACATAACAGGATGAGAAATACACAATCAGGATGATGAAATAACACAACCAGGGATGATGAAGTAACATAACCGGGGTGATGAAGTAACAAAACCAGGGTGATGAAAGAACAGAACGGGGTGATGAAAGAACATAACAGGATTTGAAAGTAACACAACCAGGGGTGATGAAAGTAACATAACGGGGTGATAAAGTAACATAACCAGGGTGATAAAGTAACATAACCGGGGTGATGAAAGTAACGCAACCGGGGTGATGAAGTAACATAACCAGGTGATGAAGTACATAACCGGGGGTGATGAAAGTAACATAACCAGGGATGATGAAAGTAACACAACCGGGGGTGATGAAAGTAACACAACCAGGGGTGATGAAAGTAACACAACCAGGGGTGATGAAAGTAACATAACCGGGGGTGATGAAAGTAACATAACCGGGGGTGATGAAAGTAACATAACCAGGGTTATGAAAGAACACAACCGGGGTGATGAAGTAACATAACCGGGGTGATGAAAGAACATAACCAGGGTGATGAAAGAACACAACCGGGGGTGATGAAAGTAACATAACCGGGGGTGATGAAAGTAACATAACCGGGGGTGATGAAAGTAACATAATTAGGTGATGAAAGTAACACAACCGGGGGTGATGAAAGTAACATAACCGGGGGTGATGAAAGTAACACAACCAGGGGTGATGAAAGTAACATAACCGGGGGTGATGAAAGTAACATAACCGGGGGTGATGAAAGTAACATAACCGGGGGTGATGAAAGTAACATAACCAGGGGTGATGAAAGTAACACAACCGGTGATGAAAGTAACATAACCAGGGTGATGAAAGTAACATAACCAGGGGTGATGAAAGTAACATAACCGGGGGTGATGAAAGTAACATAACCGGGGATGATGAAAGTAACACAACCGGGGGTGATGAAAGTAACACAACCAGAAGTGATGAAAGTAACATAACCGGGGGTGATGAAAATAACATAACCAGGGATGATGAAAGTAACATAACCGGGGGTGATGAAAGTAACACAACCGGGGATGATGAAAGTAACACAACCAGGGGTAATGAAAGTAACAACACCGGGGGTGATGAAAGTAACACAACCGGGGTGATGAAAGTAACACAACCGGGGGTGATGAAAGTAACACAACCGGGTGATGAAAGTAACACAACCGGGGGTGATGAAAGTAACACAACCGGGGGTGATTAAAGTAACACAACCAGGGATGATGAAAGTAACATAACCGGGGGTGATGAAAGTAACATAATCGGGGATGATGAAAGTAACATAACCAGGGATGATGAAAGTAACATAACCGGAGGTGATAAAAGTAACATAACCAGGGATGATGAAAGTAACATAACCGGGGGTGATGAAAGTAACACAACCAGGGGTGATGAAAGTAACACAACCGGGGGTAATGAAAGTAACACAACCGGGGGTGATGAAAGTAACACAACCGGGGGTGATGAAAGTAACACAACCGGGGGTGATGAAAGTAACACAACCGGGGGTGATGAAAGTAACACAACCGGGGGTGATTAAAGTAACACACCCAGGGATGATGAAAGTAACATAACCGGGG
>WNWK01007979.1:27873-88584 GCA_009830355.1 Cherax destructor | reverse complement strand
TAAAACATTTACACTAATGAAATTTTTCCAGTATTTATTTTCTTATAATACAGTGATTTTTTTAAAAAAAATGCAAAAAAGGAGAACAAAGTAGCTAGTTATAATGGAAAGTCAATATAAAAAAAAATTTTAAAAAAATTTTTAAAATATGAAAAAACTATTATACACTTTTTTTTACAAAAAATTTTTTGTTTTTGATTACTAGGAAAAAACAATGTTTGGTCAGTAATAAAAATTTCCCCTCCCATTGATTTTATTTTTTTTTTAAAAATTTTTTTAAAAAATCTAAATTCATGTTTCACATATCACTGTTTTCTTTCAAAATATATTGTGTGAAAGAAAAAAAGGGGGAAAAAATGTCATAAAAAAATTCATAATGTAAATACACCAGAAAAAAGTTAATTTAAAAAACTAAAAATATGTTATCTAACCTCTCATAGTTTCCTTAATTTTTTAGATGTATTTCAAGTTGGTTCATGACAGGCCATGTGTCTCCCGATCAGCTGTGTCCCATGGGGACCGGGTTGATGTCTTTTTAAAAACCAGAGGGATGCGTAATAACAATAATAATCTTTATTTCTACAAGTACATGTACAATTTAACAGACCATAGCTAAATCAATGACATACTAGTACAGTGGCCCCCCGAGTTTTCATAATTCATTCCAGAAGGCTGTTAAATCCCATTACCGAACAATTTTTTTTAAAGGGAAAAAATGTAAATTAGATTAGTCCTTTCAGCCCCAAAAAAAAATACAAAAGTACATACTACAATATTAAATTTACATAACTGTTCGATTTGGGGTACCGGCTCGGGGCCCTTTTTAAATTAAAAACCCCCTTTTTTAAATGCTGAGCTTTTCGGAAATTGGGTCAATTTTGTCCCCAGGATGCGCCCCACACCACTCCACTAACCCCCAGGTACCTATTTTTTTTTGGGAACATGGACAGAGGGTTTTGGAAACATGTCCTAATGTTTCCCCCCGCCCCGGGGTCACCCCCATTTTCCAGCATATAAGGAAAAATTTCAAATTTCCTTGTTGTTTTAAAAAGAACTATGTCCATTTATAAAAAACTTGCCAGTAACCCGCCACCCTGACTATGGAAGGTGTTTTTTTAAAGCTTTTTAAAAAGGGAAAAAAAGGGCCCCCTTTTATGCTGGAAAAAACGGTATTGGGGCATGATTTCACGAACATTCTTCTTTGATCAATTCGGGTCAGTTGGCTTGTGTAGTCCCTTTTTTAAAAACAGGCTTGATCTTTGAAGGCTGAAAAAAACTAACAGAACGGGATTTTTAAGGGGGGCTGGACGGGCCCCCTTACCATTAGCAAAGTGACACAATGAAGGGGTTTGGGGTCAAGAACTCTTCACTAGCATCATGAAAAGAAGTTAGCTCAAGACTGATTCACCAGTATCAAGGCATCCTTAAAGGACCTAATCAAGAGCCCTTCAGCAAATCCCAGGTAGGGAAGTGCTGGATCAAACCTTCATCAGCATTTAGACACCACCCTTGAAGGGTGTAAAAATATAACCAGTCTCGGGAGTGCAAGTTTGGGCCCCTTCGTACTAATGCCATGGCCTGGTTAACAACGCACGCTCCTCACACGCTGAGTGTTCGTGGTTCAATCCCCGGCATGGAAGGAAATGCTGAGCATATTTCCTTACACCTGCTGTCACTTCACCTAGCAGTAAGTAGGCACCTGGGTGTTAGACGAATGGTGTGGGTCGATCCTGGGGGACAAAATTAACTCCACTTCCTTTTCAGGAAATGCTCTGCATAACCAGGGGCTTTCTACATAATAAGTATGCGTCACTGTTGTTAGCTATTGTCTGTATGTTGTATCATGTACTTGTAGAAATAAAGATTATTATTATTTTAACGTCACTAAGACTATGTGGCGGCAGTATGTATACTTATTTATTGACTCTCTTGGGTTACTTTAAGTTTAATTATACATAATTTACTATATAAAATCATTATATAAGTTTCAAATTACGTGAGAGAAGCCAAAATAAACTTACTGAGGTGAAGAGGGGCACCTGTTGTTGGGGTTTAAAGGGCAACTAACAGCTTAGGCCTCCATAGGCCTAACCCCCCTACCAAGGTAACCAGGTGTCCAAGAAGATAATAAGTAAGTTTATTTAGGTACTTGGACATATAAATACATTACACTAATTATCACATAAGTAACGTGTAAATTACCTAGATAACCCCCCAGAAAAAAGTCTGACCGACTTATTTCCATTGGTGTCCTTGTAGTGGCCAGGTAGGAGCGGTCAAGGACAAATGGGTCAAGTATCATTAAATAATGACGGGAATAAATGTTCATAATTAAGTAAGATAAATCTCCTGTGTAAGCCCCAGCAGTGTGTCCACACCATACCTGAGTCACTAACCGGCTGGAATACTCTGTAATGAATAATATTTTATTTTCTTATTAACACATCAGTTGTTTCACCAAGGCAAGGTCACCTGAGAAAGAAGAAACACTTTCATCATCATTCACTCCATCACTGCCTTGGCAGAGGCGCCTACACTACAGTTAAAAAACTGCAACATCAACACCCCTCCTTCAGAGTGCAGGCAATGCACCCGGATATGTCACTTTGACTTTTTTTAGGTTATTCTATGTAATCTACACATGTACTGCCATGTATGATAATTTATATAACTGAATTTATGTGTACCTATACCTGAATAAACTTACTTCACACCTCCAGGACTCTAAGCATCCGGCCCTGCCGGTTTCCCTGAATCCCTTAGTAATAGTAATAGTAGTTTATTTGGACATGATACAAAGAGTTACAATTTGTTATGAGATGTTATGAGGTGTACATGCCAAAAGCCCCTAATATGCAGGGCATTTTGGGCAGACTTAAAAATTAACTTAAAACTAAATGGTAAGAATTTTAGTAGATAGTTTACAATATGAGTATAGTTGAGTATTTAAGCTATGAAATTTGAATAGTTTAGACTAGGACATTTTTGAAACATAGTAAGTAAGTAAGTTTATTTAGGCATACACAAATACATTTATATAGATTATCATACATATGTTGCTATGTTTAAGAAACCCACGCTGCCTTCCCTTCCAACTTCCAACAAAAGTCAAAGTGACTTACTGTATTTCCATGTGGGTGGTGGGGAAGCATTGTGTGTCATGGGGAAGGGAAGGCAGCGCGGGTTTGCAAACATAGCAACATATGTGTAGATTACCTAGATGTAACCCTAGAAAGTCAGACAAAGTGACTTTATTTCTATGTGGGTGGTGGGGAAGGTAGTGTGGGTTTGTGTAAACAACATAGCAGCATATGTGTAGATTACCTAGGATAACCCAAAAGTCAGTGACTTACAGTGGAATCCTGAGTTTTGAACGCATTGACAATTGAACGCTCGAGTTTCACCACTTTTTTTCGAACCAATTTTGTCCCAAGTATTGAACGTGCCCTGTGTTTTCAAACCGTGTGTGTACCAGACCTGTCCGCCTGCCCGCGCAGGCATCGTGAGTCAGTCTAGCTTTGTTTATCCTCCGAGTGAACATTACCCTGTGCGCTCATCCAAACATTTCACAATTACAGTGGACCCCCGGTGTTCGTAATGCCCAAACTCAACAATTATGTAAGTGTTTTTTTGTAAGTGCTTTTGTAAGTGTTTTTTTGGGGGTCTAAAAGGACTAATCTAATTTACATTATTCCTTATGGGAACAAATTCTTTGGTAACGCACTTGAACAGCATTCTGGAACAAATTAATTACGAAAACCGGGGGTCCACTGTACATTGTAATTAATTGTGTTTGGTGCTTCTTCATTAAGTGCACGGAAATAAGCTACCATGGGCCCAAAGAAACTTCCTAGTGGCACTCCTGTGGTAAAGAAAGTGAGAAACACCATAGACGTGAAGAAGGAAATACAGTGGACCCCCGGATTTCGTACTGCTCCAAACTCGAACAATTATGTAAGTGTATTTTTGTAAGTGCTTTTGTTTATTTTTAGGGGGTCTAAAAGGACTAATCTAATTTACATTTGTCCTTATGGTAACAAATTCCTTTGGTAACGCACTCGAACAGCATTCTGGAACGAAGTATGGCCGAAAACCGGGGTACCACTGTAGTACAAAAATACGAGAGTGGTGTGGGACTTTTGGAGCTTGCCAGGTTATATGGCAAAAATAAATCAACAATCGCTTCAATCTTGGTAAAGAAAGAACAAATCAAGGAAGCTGATGTTGCGAAAGGTGTTGATATGCAAACCAAAAATAGACCACAAATAGTCAGAGGTTGAGAAATAGTAGCTGGTTTTGATCAAGGATAAAGAGATAGCGGGTGATAGTGTTTCGAGACGATCATTTGTGAAAGGCAAGGCAGTTGCATGCCAATCTTGTAAAGAAAATGCCTGGAACCAGTGCTGATTTTAGTGATTTTAAGGCCAGCAGAGGCTGGTTTGACAGATACAAGAAGAGTAGTGGCATACACATGTAAGGCATGGTGAGGCAGCCAGTTCAGACAAACGGGCAGCTGAAAAATTTGTGCAGGAATTTAAGGGGTATGTAGAGACTGAAAAATTCAAACTCCAACAAGTGTTCATTTGTGACGAAACAGGCCTGTTTTTGAAGAAAATGCCAGAGGACCTACATAACGCAGGAGGAAAAGGCACTGCCAGGACACAAGCCTATGAAACACAGGCTAACTCTCTTATTTTGTGCTAACGCTAGTGGGGATTTTAAAGTGAAGCCTTTACTGGTGTATCACTCAGAAAATCCCAGAGTGTTCAAGAAAACAATGTCGTCAAGAATAGATTGTGTGTGTGGTGGAAAGCTAATAAAAGGGCATGGGTCACAAGGCAAATTTTTTAAAGAGTGGGTCCATGAAGAGTTTGGCCCCAGTGTGAAAAATACCTCCTGGAAAATAAATTGGAACTTAAGTGCCTCCTGTTACTGGACAGTGCTCCTGCACATCCTCCAAACTTGGTAGATCTATTGTCTAGGGACTTCAGTTTCATCGCAGTGAAGTTCTTGCCTCCTAACATCATTTCTAACTTCAAAAAACTCTACACAAAAGCAGTGTTTCAAAAATGCTTTGAAGTGACCTCAGACACTGAGTTGACACTAAGAGAGTTCTGGAGGAATCACTTCAGTATCTACAACTTCATAAGCCTTGTAGGTAAGGCTTGGGAGGGAGTGACTTCCAGGACTTTAAAGACTGCTTGGAGACAATTGTGGCCAGATTGTGTCCAACAGAGGGATTTTGAAGGGTTTGAGGCTGACCCTGACCCTGCTGACCCACTGCCTGTTGTGGACTGTATTGTGGCATTGGGGAAGTCCCTGGGGTTGGAGGTGAGTGGCAAGGATGAGGAAGAGTTGGTGCAGAACCACAGGAAAGAGCTAACCACTGAAGAGCTGGAAGAGCTTCATCTGGAACAGCATCAGACCACAGCTGAGGCACTTGCAGAGGAGGAGGAGGAAGAGGAAAAAGGAGTGGATGAGGTGCCTTCTTCAGAGATTAAGGAGATTTGTGCAAAGTGGAATGAGTTGCGAAGGTTTGTGGAGAAATACCACGCTGAGCAAGCTGAAACAATCCATCTCTGCAACATGTTCAGTGACAAAACAATTTCCAATTTTAGGGACATCTTAGAGGCGCCAGAAACAGAGCACTCTGGACAGTTATTTTGTGAGACGGGTCCAGTGACTCTCAAGCTGATTCTAGTGGCATTAACCCTTTGGGGGTTGGTGCCGTACTAGTACGTTTTACGAGCAGGGGTCGGTGCCGTACTAGTACGCGTAAATTCTAGCGGCCTCAAATTAAGTGGAAAATGGCTGGTAGCCCTACATATGAAAGAATGGGTCTGTGTGGTCAGTGTGTGCAGTATAAAAAAAAATCCTGCACCACACACTACATAATGAGAGAAAAAAAACTGACCGTTTTTTTCGTTTAAAACAGCGACTTTGCAGTCTATTTCCGTATGGTATTTATTGATGTATTCTCGTTTTCTTGGTCTCATTTGATAGAATGGAAGATATATTACAGAAATAGAGATGATTTTGATTGGTTTGACATTGACAAGTACCTTGAAATTGAGCTCAAAGTAGCAAAAATGTTCGATTTTTGACAATGTTCAAGAGTAAACAAATCACACCATGTGTCCAATACATATCAACTGGCGAGTCTGATATTCATGCACAAGTGCCCTGATATTATTTATACCATTTTTACAATGCTGCAGTTGTATACATAACAGTAAATCTTCTATTTTTTGTGAGAATAAAAATTCAAAATGAAAAGCAAAAGTAATGTAAGAGGGGCCTGGAGACGTGGCTAATGAACAGAGATGTTATTTTAGTTCCAGGAATGTCTGCCTTGTTTATTCTGGACCCTATTTTGAAATTGGCATCGTTTGAAATTTGTGTGAAATTGGCCAAATTGCCATATTCTGACCACTATTTTGGGTAGTTGAAATTGATAAATAGGCAGTTTTTTGTACTCAATCGATAAAAGAAATGGAGTTCTAGCGAAATAGCTATAATTTTAGTAGACTGAAACATTGGAATTTGCCGAAAATAGGGCTCAAAGTGGGCGAAATCGCTGATGCGTAAATGTCATCGATACCGCTAACTTCGCGAAAGCATAATTCCGCTAATTTTCAATCAAATTTCATAATTTTGGTGTTTTGGTGGAGTTATGATGGGAAAAAGATTCTCTATCATTTCATAAGATTTTTTTTTTTTTTTTTTACAAAAAATTTTCGACCCCAGGAACAGGTTTCCAAGAAGGCCTGTCGACCCCCAAAGGGTTAAAAGAAAAAGAAGAAGTAATCCCAGAGAGGCTTTGCTACCTGAAGTCTTTATGGAGGGGGATACCCCTTCCTAACACTAAGCCCTTCCTCACTCCTCTCTATCTTCCATACGCCATCAACAATCTTCAATAAAGGTAAGTAAAAATGTTATTTTATATGTTTATTTAATAATTGTACTATGTATGTTTGTTGTGTGTATGTAAAACTATAATTAATCTCTATAAAATAATTTTTTTTAGTATTTTTTGGTTTCTGGAATGGATTAATTGGATTTACATTATTTCTTATGGGAAATATTGCTTCGAGTTTCGAACGTTTCAACTTTAGAACTAGCTCCTGGAACAGAATTAAGTTCGAAACTCGGGTGTCCACTTTATTTCCATGTCAGTGGTGGGGAAGACAGCATGGTTGGTGGGGAAGGCAGCATGGGTTTGTGTAAACAGGTTTTGTAAACTATAATGATAACAATTTTTGTGCGGTTCTGCATACAATGAGTTGATATACATACGTATATACATTATCCATTATATTTGTCTCACAGGCCACAAAATTTACTTGAAAAAATAAAATATTAGAAAAGAAAAGAAAGAAAATAGAATAAAAGTAAAAATAATATTACTGAGTGGTCGGCAGTCGCCGAAGTTGCCGTAAGCAGTACCAAACTTGCACACGAGTCACTCCCTACGAAAGCAAAAGACTCGGCAGTCGATGTAACATCCCCCCAATGAAAAGCAGGGGTGCTACTAGCACGTTGAGAGACAACACAATAAGTGTCAGGGGCCCAAGACTGTTCAACTGCCTCCCTGCATACATAAGGGGGATTACCAACAGACCCATGGCTGTCTTCAAGCGGGCACTGGACAGGCACCTAACGTCGGTGCCTGACCAGCCAGGCTGTGGTTCGTACGTTGGACTGTGTGTGGCCAGCAGTAACAGCCTGGTTGATCAGTCTCTGATCTAACATGAGGCCTGGTACAGACCGGGCCGCAGGGCGTTGACCCCTGGAACTCTCTCCAGGTAAACTCCAGGTATATCTCGGTAAGTACTGATTGCAAAAAATATTCTTAATATTTTGGTAGGAAATTTTTTTTTCAAATATTTTTTGACACTGAGAGCAGGTTTGCGATCAGAGGTCTCAACACTGAGAGGGTTAAACAAAATAATTTTGTATTGGAAGACCAACAACAGTAATAATAATTACTATTTCTTGAAGGCTTCTTTTCTTTTGATAAACTAAATAATCATTCGAGTTTGGAATACACCCTACGGTAAGGTTTATAGAAACATTTACAGTAGAGCACCAGTTAGAATAGTGGTCATGTTCCTGAAAATTGGCATGTTATCTAATTTATTGCTAACTAATGTATGAAAGAGGGGGAAGGTACTTAGAGAATGGCAGAAAGTATGCTTAATTCCTTTATATACTAAAGGCAGTGGCAGCTTGTCCATAGGAGCTGCAGATCCCCCAGATGTTCACTGCCAGACGTATGGCTTCATCAACCTTACGCTAAAATAATTTGCAACTGACAAATATATTACAGGAAAAATCTGTTGTATGTTGTTTTCAATTTATTTAAAAGCGAATTTTTTATTTTTTTTTGTTGAAACAAGATAAAAAATTATTAAAAATAGAAGTTTGATGCGGTACAATAGTATAGGTATTACTGGTGTTACATCTGGCAGTGAGGAGCTGCATTCGATGCAGCACACACCCAGTTGCAATCGATCTGTTTACGTTGTGAGTATGAGCGTTGTAACGCGTGGCTGGTAGTATTGGTGTTGGTGGCCGTTTTAAATTCTTTTCAATAGCGTTAAATGAAGGAGGGGTGTTAATGTTGCAGTTTTATAACTGTAGTGTAAAGCACCCCTCTGGCAAGACAGTGATGGAGTGAATGATGACGAAAGTTTTTCTTTTTCGGGCCACCCTGCCTTGGTGGGAATCGGCCGATGTGTTAATAAAATAAAATAAATTTAATTACCATTTGATAAATGATGGCAGTGAAACTAGAGTAAACTCAGTTAAATATTTATAAAGTATTAACTTTTCGCAGTTGATTTTAAGTGAAAAAGTTGTTCTATTTTTAAGTTTAAATATAGAATCACACTAAATCTTATGATTCCAAACATTGATCCTGATACCAACCTTCTATTAAATGACTTACATGAACCTAACAACAACTGTCATTACTACACAGCAGAACAGCCTAAAACACTACTCAAATCCAACAATAACATAACTATCTTTAATTACAATGTCAGATCTTTAAGCAAACATTTTGATGACCTAACTGCATTATTAAACTCACTTCAGGCCAGTATGTCCATCATTGCTCTCACTGAAACATGGTTAAAGCCTCATACTACAGATATCTATGCCATTCCTGGTTACACAGCCATAAACAATTGTCGGCCAGACCAACAAGGAGGTGGCACAGCTATGTTCTACTCAGACCAGCTTGAATGTATTAACAACACATGCACAAGAGATGAACATGGAGAATATATAATAGCTAAATTTAAATCCAAATACCTACAAAAACCTTTCACAGTTATAAACATCTATAGATTACCACAGTCAAACATTCAGCAATTTAGTGAAAAATTAGTTAGTATGATTACTGATGCACACATGAACAAAGACCACTTAATCCTCACAGGAGACTTCAATATAAACCTCCTACAAGATCAGCACCCACTAGTAACTGAATTCACAAACACTATGAGCAACTGCTTGCTGCTCCCGACAATAACAAAACCTACGAGAATCTCTGAGACCTGTTCCTCTCTGTTAGACCATATCTGGACTAACACCATATCCCCATTAAAATCAGGCATAATCACAGACAATACCACAGACCACTACCCAACCTTTCTCATAACAAATACTCGGAAAATTACCACTAGAGACTACTAAAGTTACCTTCAGACTACATAATGAGACAGCTATAAATAGCTTTATAACAGCTATGACAAACATTGACTGGCAAACAGAAATAGACAACTTTCCAGATACTGACTTATGTATTAATAATTTTTCTTAAAAAGACCCTTTTTACCCCATAAATTGTAAATAAAGCCACTATCTCGCTTAAAAAAAATTTAAAACAAATCACAACCCCTAAAAAAAAATTAAATAGTCCCCCCTAGATAAAACCCACCCCAGCATACTCAAATCCATTAATATAAAGCACCTATATGAAAAACAGTACAGAATGGGATAAATAACAAGAGAACAAACAAAACGCTACTCATCAAACCTAACGAGTCTGATAAGAAGGTCAAAAAAATTGTACTATGAGAACAGATTACATAACTTAAAAGGGATATAAAAAAGACCTGGAAACCCTATCTGAAATTCTAGGAAAAAAAGATATCCACAAACAGAACAATCAAGCTAACAAAACCAGATGAACCCCTACTCCCACCTATTAAACAGCAAACAAACTCAATGATTTCTTCTCCACCATAGGTAAAAAGCTGGCAAGCAAAATCCCAAGTTCAAATACTCCACCTAACGATTATCTCACTGGCACCTATCCGAACACACTATTCCTAGCCCCAACCAACCCAATAGAAGTTTCACTTATAATCAACACATTAAAAAACAAAGCAGGTGACCTAAATAACAACTTCTTCTTCTTCTTTCAACAAATCGGCCGCTTCCCACCAAGGGGTGCCCAAAGAGAAAAACAAAAGTTTCTCTTTTTAACTTTATTAATGTATACAGGAGAAGGGGTTACTAGCCCCTTGCTCCCGGCATTTTAGTCGACTCTTACGACACGCATGGCTTACGGAGGAAGAATTCTGTTCCACTTCCCCATGGAGATAGAGGAAATCGAACAAAAACTAGTAAAATCAGCAACCAACCCAGATATAAGTTACTTTAAAAATTTTAACAATTAAAAAGTAACAAGACATGACCTGAAATCTTACCACCTTTATGAGACAAAAAAACAAAAAAAAATTTTATCATCATTGCAACACATTCCACCACATAAAACAATTTCACTGTCATCTTTGCAGAGGAGTCCGTCCTGATGTACAGCTGCAACTACAAGGCCCAAATAACTTACCCCTTTTATATACAAAAAGCCTCTCAAGTTCTCTCACCAATTATTGCAACACTCTTTAACAAATCCATTGAATCCTCTACCTTCCCATCAATACTCAAAATAGCGAGGGTCACCCCAATACATAAGGAAGGAGATCAAGCAGACCTGAATAACTACAGGCCGATATCTAACTTACCCCTTCTCTCCAAAATCTTTGAAAAATTAATTCATAGACAAATATATTCCTACCTCACCTCCAACAACGTACTCAACCACTGTCAATTTGGATTCAGGCCTAATAAAAATACAAATGATGCCATTATACACATGTTAGAAATAACTTACACCGCCCTTGAGAAAAAAGAAATCCCAGTGGGAATCTTCATTGATTTACGTAAAGCTTTTGATACAGTTGACCATGATCTGCTACACTTAAAATTATCACACTATGGTATAAGAGAACACTCCCTAAACTACCTAAAATCATACCTTAGCAACAGAAACCAATATGTGTACACAAATGGAGCTAGCTCCACCGCATAAACTATTACCGTAGGTGTCCCACAGGGAAGTGTTCTTGGCCCACTACTCTTTCTCATTTACATTAACGACCTACCAAATGCATCTCAACTACTCAAACCCATACTTTTTGCAGATGCCACTACATACGTTATCTCTCACCCAAGCCCAGACACACTAGCCAACACTGCAAATACTGAATTGCAGAAAATATCTACCTGGATGATGACCAACAAACTTACTCTCAATATTGATAAAACCTATTTTATCCAGTTTGGGAACAGAGCTACAAACGCACCACTTAACATAATGATAAACGGGTCCCCTATCACAAAACTCACAGAGGGAAAATTCTTAAGAATCCATCTTGACAGTGGCCTCAAATTTCAGACACATATACAACAATCTCCAAGAAAGTCTCAAAGACCGTGGGAATACTATCCAAGATACGGTACTATGTTCCACAACCAGCTCTCCTTACCCTATATCACTCACTCATTTACCCCTACCTCACCTATGGAATCTGCGCATGGGGCTCTACATCAATAACTCATCTCAGACCACTAATAACACAACAAAAGGAAGCAGTTAGAATGATAACAAATTCTCACTCCAGGCAACATACTCCACCAATATTCAAAAACCTAAACTTACTCACCATACAAGACATCCATACTTTTTACTGTGCCTATTACATACATAGAACACTCTATGCAAATATTAACCCACCACTCAAACTTCTCCTTACCAATTTTAACAGGACACATGACCATAACACTAGACACAGATCACTCCTCCATGTTCCCCGTGTCCATCTAACACTATGTAAAAACTCAATGCATATAAAAGGCACGAAAATTTGGAATTCATTACCTGTCATTGCCAAAGAAACCCTACCTGTACCCCAATTCAAAACGATGCTAAAAAACCACCTTCTCACCCAAAGCTAATTGCTCAATATCAAACATTCCAACAAAGTAGAAAAATCACTTAACGTAAAAACCTGACTAATCAATTGAATGTAAAACCTGTTATGAATATTACATACTTAGCTAATTATTTCCACAACACTTACGTTATAATGACCACGTAAACTAACTGCAATGCAATTGCTTTAAATAGTTATCTCACTCAATTAGTTGCATTGCTACAATTAATTGATATGTTCAACTTATATTCAAACTTTATAACTTAGATATGCAACTTTACTTATTTTATAAATTATCAACCATAACTTTTTACCATGTAGTCTAGAATTAAGTAGTCCTAAGAATGCCCGCAATGCACAGCATATTAGGGGCTTTTGGCATGTACATCTCATTAATAACTAAGTAATAACTATGTAATAACTATGTATAACTATGTCTACCATATATAATTGTACAATGTCTCAATAAAGTATTATGAATAAAAATTCAAAATGGAAAGCAAGCGTAATATAAGTGGGGCCTGGAGACATGACTAGTGAACAGAGAAAACGTTATTTTAGTGCTAGGAATGTATGCATTGTTAATTCTGGACCCTGTTTTGAAATTAGCCTTCCTTGAATTGTGTATGAAATTGGCCAAATTACCAATTTCTGATCACTTTATTGGGTAGTTGAAATTGATATATGGGTGGTTTCTTGTACTCAATCAATAGAACAAAAGAAGTTCTAGCGAAATAGCTATGGGCTTAGTCGACTGGAACAATGGAATTGGCTGAAAATAGGGCTCAAATTGGGCGAAATTGCCGATGCGTAAATATTGCCAAGACCGCTAACTTTGCAAAAGTGTAATTCTGTAAGTTTTCCATCAAATTTCATACTTTTGATTTCATTTCCACCAGAAAAAGATTTTCTATCATTTTATAAGAATTTTTTTTTAAAATTCTTTGACACTGAGAGCAAGTTGGTGAGCAGGGGCTGCGACAGTGAAAGGGTTATATGTGACCTCATCCCTACCTGTTAACAGATTCATGCAATGAAAACCTACTCAAGCGAAGAGCATAGTGTGCATAAATGGCTATGCTTGGCAAGAGTGAAATACACTGAATCTTTGTCATAGTGGATGTCAGGTGAATATGAAGAGATACATAAGAAGAGGGAGAAGGGTTAGACAAATTGAACTGACTGCGGGTGATTGGTTCTCAAAGGACAATTGTCTGGGATCTTCTGGAATGAGGCAACATGCAGGCCTGAATGCCTATCTGATGTGTCCTAGGATGGGTCCATTATAAAAATCATAAACAAAAAACTTCATCATTCATTCCCCTACCCACCATAGAGACCAACATGGGAAAGCACTATTATATTAAAGCCGTAATAAAAATGGAGATACAGTAGACAGTCATTTAGCACGGTAGTTACGTTCCTGAAAACATCGTGTTAGGTAAAATCATGTTAGATAATTAGAACTTATAGGAAAAATAGGGTTACGTTCCTGGGAGTCCCCAAAAAGCCAAAAAAGTTTTTTTTTAGACCAACAGATCTTACAAAAATAAAAGTGCATATGTAATTGTAGTTCGTTGTTGTGATATATTACTGCTTAAGACTACAAATGCAATAGAAATAATAGTATTTCTTACCCTAAATAGTGGGTAATGGTGTTTGTGGATGATTGTGAAGAGAGTGGATATGCATGGTGTGGCCCTACTGGGCTGAGGTGGATGGTTGTTGGTTGTCGGCAGAAGTGGATTGTAGAGGTTCTGGTACTAAAGTCGATGGTTGTATTGGAGTGTGCATAAATGCTGTAATAGATCTCTGGGCTCTTTTACCCTGCAGTACATTATACAGCTGATGGTAAGACATCATCAGCTGGTCTAAACCCAGTTTCAAAGCACTGCTTCTAGATCTGTTATTGTATAATTATACTATTACTATCAATAAATAATATCTACCTATCATATTTATTCCAGGATAATATTAGGTATAACATAAATAATGTAGAAGCATGATAAAGATGCATAAATTAATAAAAACTGACATATAGGTATTGAAGGGTGGGCGGGGCTGAGAGAGAGTGTCTCAGTTGCTCATGGACCATCATGGCGTGAGGATATGTTAGCTCACGGCACTATAAAGTATTTAAAAATAATACTATTACTATCAATAAAGGTTATCTACATATCATTTTTATTCCAGAATAATATTAGGTATAACATAAATATCGTAGAAGCATGATAAAGATGCACAAATTAATAAAAACTGATATTATATAGAGGTAGTGAAGGGTAGGCGGGGCTATGAGGGAGACGGTGCTAGCAGTCTCTCTCAGCATCAGTTACTCACGGACCACCATGGTGTGTGGAGGTGTGAGCTCACACCTAGGGTGTTGGGGAGAGGAGTGGGATTAAATTATGGGAAATCAAGTACAAAATGGGAGTTGACACAGTTACTTTTTGCTGATGATACTGTGCTTATAGGAGAGTTTAAAGAAAAGTTGCAGGGGTTAGTGGACGAGTTTGGGAGGGTGTGTAAAGGTAGAAAGTTGAAAGTGAACAAAGATAAGAGTAAGATGATGAGGGTATCAAACGATTTAGATAAAGAAAAATTGGATATCACACTTGAGAGAGGGAGTATGAAAGAAGTAAATGTTTTCAGATATTTGGGAGTTGACTTGTCAGCAGATGGGTTTATGAAGGATGAGGTTAACCATAGAATTGATGAAGGAAAAAAGGTGAGTGGTGCGTTGAGGTATCTGTGGAGACAAAAAACGTTATTTATGGAGGCAAAGAAGGGAATGTATGAAAGTATAGTGGTACCAACACTCTTATATGGGTGTGAAGCTTGGGTTGTAAATGCTGCAGCGAGGAGGAGGCTGGAGGCAGTGGAGATGTCCTGTCTAAGGGCAATGTGTGGTGTAAATATTATGCAGAGAATTTGGAGTGTGGAAATTAGGAGGTGGTGTGGAGTTACTAAAAGTATTAGTCAGAGGGCTGAAGAGGGGTTGTTGAGGTGGTTTGGTCATTTAGAGAGAATGGATCAAAGTAGAATGACTTGGAGAGCGTATAAATCTGTAGGGGAAAGAAGGAGGGGTAGGGGTCGTCCTCAAAAAGGTTGAAGGGAGGGGGTAAAGGAGGTTTTGTGGGCGAGGGGCTTGGACTTCCAGCAAGCGTGTGTGAGCGTATGCATTAGATAGGAGTGAATGGAGACGAATGGGTTTTGGGACCTGACGAGCTGTTGGAGTGTGAGCAGGGTAATATTTAGTGAAGGGATTCAGGGAAACCGGTTACTGATTTAGCCGGACTTGAGTCCTGGAAATGGGAAGTACAGTACAATGCCTGCACTTTAAGGGGAAGCGAGCCTTTTTCGAGTGATTAGGAAAGGAAGATTGAAAAATTATGGAAAAAAATGTTTTCTTACCAAAAAATAGTGCATAATTCTGGCAACATGTTGATGCAATCTGCTTCTTTCTGTCATATTTCTAAGCATGTTTTTAGTAAAAAGTATTTTTTTCGATCTTTCTCTTAGGAAGAGGACACGTTGGCAATTAGTCAGTTTTTTTTTTACCCCCAAAATTGCGATTTTTATGGCAACTTCTGTGAGGAGTGTAGTGGGTGAGCGGCGGTGGACCAGCTCAGTAGCCTTCAGGCTTCCCATGGGAACAGAGGATTATAGTTCTCCGAAGTTTGGTGCGCCATTCCCTAAGATTTTTACACAAACATAATTATCAATATCTCAGGAATACGTTATTGACATTATAATACCTCTCACGCAAAGAGTATTTATCAGAGCATCATGATTCTTTCGTAGGTTATTGAGGAATGATGTTTCTATTGAATTACAGAGAGTTTGCAATATGTTTTACATTTTGTTGTTACTGTTTTTTTGTTTCCCAACCAAATTAAAAAAAAAAAAACACGTATTTCAACATTTTTTATAATGCAATCTATTGACAGTAAGCTCAAAACTCTCTGTAATTCAAAAACCTAACTCTTTGTCTTGCATCTGACTTCAACTAGAACATTGTATGTCTTACAAATTTTGTAGGAGAGGTATTGCCCTAAGCCCTATCAAATAGGGCATTATTTTTTTTTCTATATAACTGTAAGGCAAAAACGTCACCAAAAACTCAGTGTCTAGGTTTCAAATGATGCTTAATTCACAGACAAATTCCCATTGAAATTTTAGCAAAATAAAAAAAAATTAAATTAAGCACCATTTGAAACCTAGACACTGAGCTTTTGGTGACAATAATAAGCTAAGAGGAAACAGTGTAGTGAGCTGGTAGCCAAGTACAGTGGTCCCTCGGTTTTTGTGCATCTCCAAACTCGAACATTTATGTAAGTGTATTTTCGTAAGTGCTGTTGCAAGTGTATTTTTGGGGGTCTGAAATAGACTAACCTATGTGACATTATTTCTTAAGGAAGTAAATTCGTTCGGTAATGGCACTTGAGCAGCATTCTGGAACGAATTTTCGGCGAAAACCGAGGGACCACTGTATAGGAAGAAACAAACCAAGATTACAGTACTGGTACTATACTAGATGTATCCTGAGGTATTATGCTATGATGAGGTATTATCACAGGAACAGCTGGTGAACAGGTACAATATTATAGCAAAAAACTTTCAGCTCACAGTTTCTCTATCCCTGATAAAGCCACAGGTACTGTACATTGTTTGAATATCATTGACCAGACTTACTTAGATTTTTTTTTCAACAAGTCGGCTGTCTCCCACCGAGGCAGGGTGACCCAAAAAGAAAAAAAATCCCCAAAAAGGAAATACTTTCATCATCATTCAACACTTTCACCTCACTCATGCATAATCACTGTCTTTGCAGAGGCACTCAGATACTACAGTTTAGATTAGTCCTTCCAAACTGTCACTATCCCAGACCCCTTTAACCCAGACCCCTTTAACCAGAGGCCAAATTTCAGAGGGTGCATCAGTGTCCAAGAATTTAAAAAAAAAAAAATCTTATTTTTTCTTATGAAATGGTAGAGAATCTTTTTCTGAAGGTAATAAAACAAAAAGTACGAAATTTGATAGAAAATTGACGAAATTATGCTCGCGAGAATTTTGATGCGTCGCGATATTTACACATCAGTGATTTTGCCGACTTTGACTCCCATTTTAGGCCAATTACATTATTCCAGTCGACCAAATTCTTAGCTATTTCACTAGTATTACTTATATTCTCTCGACTGAGCACAAGAACTCGCCCAGTCAACTGTTTCAACTACAAAATAAAGTGATCGGAAATTGGTAATTTAGCCAATTTAACTCAAAGTTCAAAATATTCCAATTTCAAAATAGGGTGCAGAATAAACAATGCAGGCATTCCTGGCACTAAACTAACATTTCCTCTGTTCATTAGTTATGTTTTCAGTCTTTACAAATGAATTCCATTTTTATTTTTTATTCACATAATGAATTTTTATTCAAACTAAAAAATGGAAAATTTATTTTTATGCAATATTGTAATAATTGTACAAATAATATCACCACATTTGTGAACGTATATTAGACCCACCAGCTGGCGCGTATTAGACATGTGAGGTCATTTGTTTACTCTTAAACATCGGCAAAAATTTAACATTTCTGCTACTTTGAGCTCAGTTTCAAGCCATTTCCTTTACTAAAACGAATCAAAACCATCTCTATTTCTGTAAGATATCTTCCATTCTATCAAATGAGACCACGAAATAGCAAATACAACTATAAAACGTATACGAAAAAACACTGCAAAGTCGCTGTTTTAATTGAAAATTACAGTCTCGTTTTTTTTTTTCTCTCATTATGCACTGTGTGCTGCAGGATTTGTTTTACGTGGTGCACACTTACCACATAGATGTATTCTCTCATATCTAGCCCAAATTTACCGCTCACAACTTATCTGAGTGAGCTGAGCTCATGGCGTAGAACTACGGTTTGGACCCTGAACTCAAAGCCGTAGAACTATGGCACGGACCCTGAAAGGGTTAAAGGAGGGGTCTGGGATAGTGACAGTTTGGAGGGACTAATCTAAACTGTAGTACAGTGGACCCCCGAGTTTCGTAATGTTCTTATTTCGTAAAGATCGTGTTTCGTAAGCTTTTTTCGATTACGAGAATGTAAACTGGCTCATGTTTCGTAACGTATTAGACCTGTCCGCCTGCTCCGCGCCTGCGCAGGACGCCGCCAGTGAAGCGTTGTTTACCATTGAGAGAACATTACCCAGCGCGCTCTTTCAAACATTCACAATACATTTGGTGTCTTTTTTGGTGGTTTAGTGATTGTCACTGTGAAATAAGTCACCATGGGTCCAAAGAAGCTTCCTAGTGGCACCCCTGTGCCACTAGGAAGGTAAGTAAATGTATATTGTTTTTAATTATTTTGCATGAATATTTTTTTGTGGAACAGATTAATTGTATTTACATTATTTCTTATGGGAAATAATGGTTTGAATTTCGTAAACTTGTGTTAAGTAATAGCTCCTGGAACGGATTAATTACGATACTCGGGGGTCCACTGTATCTGAGCGCCTCTGCAAAGACAGTGATTATGTATGAGTGAGGTGAAAGTGTTGAATGATGATGAAAGTATTTTCTTTTTGGGGATTTTCTTTCTTTTTGGGTCACCCTGCCTCGGTGGGAGACAGCTGACTTGTTGAAAAAAAAAAAAAAAAAATCTAAGTAAGTCCGGTCAATGATATTCAAACAATGTACAGTACCTGTGGCTTTATCAGGGATAGAGGAACTGTGAGCTTAAAAGTTTTTTGCTATAATATTGTACCTGTTCACCAGCTGTTCCTGTGATAATACCTCATCACAGCATAATACCTCAGGATACATCTAGTATAGTACCAGTACTGTAATCTTGGTTGGTTTCTTCCTATACTTGGCTACCAGCTCACTACACTGTTTCCTCTTAGCTTATTATTGTCACAATATCTTGAATAAATCTAGTACAGTGGTCCCTCGGTTTTCGGTAATCTCCAAACTCGAAAATTTATGTACAGTAAGTGTATTTTCGTAAGTGCTTTTGCAAGTGTATTTTTGGGGGTCTGAAATAGACTAACCTACGTGACATTATTTCTTAAGAAAGTAAATTCATTCGGTAATGGCACTTGAGCAGCATTCTGGAAAGAATTTTCGGCAAAAACCGAGGGTCCACTATACAGTATTGAAATGCCAATTTACTAAACCAGTATATTTGTGGTAAAAATCTGTGACAATGACACAAACTGCAGTGAATAATCAGTTTCAGTAACAAATGCTTGGGTAAAATTTCTTCACTTTTTGCAGGAAACACACTAATTGCAGTTAAAAAATATTTTTAAATGCAAAAATCATATATTTTCAAAACCCTTAATTAAGGTATAAAAAAGTACAAAATCTGTTTAAAAAACATTAATGAACATTTAAAATGGCTTTACAATAATGTGATTTATAATATGAGTAAAAATATTACATTTAATGACTTAACAGTTTATAAGTCTGAGAATAATAGTACTGAAAAAAAGAAAGCTACATGGCCAGTTCAAATACCTCTCATATATGATAGTTTGAACAGTCACAGTATGTAGACACTGATATATGCTGAAGCTGCAAAACTCACTTATCCAAGATTTGTATACTGAATGAGTACTATACATTCAATTTTCCACAAGGCATATTTTTATGGGAATGTAAGAGATTAGTTATGAGGCATTTTATATGTCCATGGATTTAGCATTTTTTACAAATAATGTATAATATACATAAGGTGCAAGTGAAAGTAAACATATTCCATTCAATGTGAAAATGTTAAGTGTTTTTCACAGCTCCATTAATTTGGGATACCTGTGTTCTAAAATAAATTCCTGAGCAATTGTACTTACAAATCACTAGCAAATATTACAACCATTACTATTGCGCCGTTGACTATTGGTTTCCCTTTGATTTTGTTCCATACTGGCAGCAATAGCTCGAGCAAGCTGAGCATCCTCATCCTCCTGGCTATGTTCATTCTCACTTGACTGGATGGTTGACTGAGCCCCATTCATATCCTGAACAGAGGCGGCCATAGCTTGTGCTAGAGCCTCATCTTCAGACTGTAGAAATATAATTAATAGCAATTATCATAATGTACTGAAGATTGTGAATGTATAAAAAAAAAGTGGGTCTGAGACATCCCATTTGAATTGCAAGGCTAACATAACTTTTTGCCTCATTAGCAAACTTACTAGAGTAGGGATTTCCTTTCGACATTACAATATGCCGGGTGCCTTCCACCCAACATACATCAATACGAGCACTGTATTTATAACAGGAGTTGTAAAAAAAGTGAATACTAGGGTGTTGGTAAGGAATCTGATACGAAGTGGGAGTCATCACAGTGTTCTTTACCAATGACATGGTTTGTTTTGGAGATTATTTAGAGAAGCTGCAAAGACTGGAGGAATTTAAGAGGGCATGTAAAAGAAGGAAGTTCAAAGTAAACATACCAGTAGGAGAGATGATGAAAATACATAACAGAAAGTCTAGGCAATGAAAGATTAGATATCAAATTGGAGGGAGAGAGAATGGAGAAAGTAAATGTGTTCAGATATCTGGGAGTAAACTTGCCAGCAGATGATCTATGAAAGATGAGGTGATAAGGGATTGTTGAGGTGGTTTGGAAAAGTAGAGAAGGAGAGGAATAGATTGATAAAGAGGGAATATATATATCTGGGGTATCAGGGGTGGGCGGTATTAATCATTTCACTGTTGGTCCCATAATATTACGGCTTGCAAGCCAGTGTCGGTCCCATAATACTATGCCAAAATTCTAGCGCCTTCAAATCTGGTGGGAAAAAGCTAGTAGGCCTACATGTGAGAGAATGGGTCTGTGAACAGTATAAAAAAAATACAGTAGCACACAGTGCATAATGAGAAAAAAAAAAAACTCCATCCGTGTTTTTGGTTTAAAACACTGACTTTGTGGTGTATTTTTGTATGGTATTTATCGTTCTACTCTCGTTTTCCTGGTCTCATTTGATAGAATGGAAGATATATTACAGAAATAAAGACGATTTTGAATGGTTTTCGGAATAAAAGTACAGTGGACCCCCGAGTTTCGTAAAAACTTTACTCCTGAAGTCTGCTCAAGTGCCATTACCGAACGAATTTACTCCCTTAAGGAAAAATGTCACGTAGGTTAGTCTATTTCAGACCCCCAAAAATACTTTTCCACAAGCACTTACAATATTATACTTACATAAATGTACGATTTCCGGGGTTTACGAAACTCGGGGGTCCACTGTACCTTGAAATTGAGCTCAAAGTAGCGGAAATGTTCGATTTTTGCTGATGTTCAAGAGTAAACAAATCATGTCACACGTCCAATACACATCAACTGGTGGGTCTAATAATAATAATAATAATAATTTTTATTTCATCGCAATTTTACATAGAGATTTACATAGAAGTGCAAGGAGAGCCACTGACATGCCAGGGCATAATGGGCAGCTTAATCTAAAACTTATGGACTATGTACATAATATTGGATAGATTGATGGGAATTTGATTTGCTTAAACATTGGGCAGATTACAATATGATGATATTTCATTTGGCAAATTATAATATGGTGACACTACATTGCAGCAAGTGTTTAGTAGGATGGTAGTTAATAGTAAAAACTGAAATTATTTTTGGGAAAATGACATTGAGTATTTTTTTAAAGTAATTTACAGAATGCGTATTTAGTTTATGGTAAGTAGGTGGTAATGTTATAATAGTACAAATTGAGATTATCTTATAGGAAAAAAATACTGAGCATTTTTGAAAGTAATATTATCGTACATAATAAAAATGTAATAAAAATGGAATTTTCTTATAGGAGAAATAACAATGAGTATTTTTTGAGTATGAGTATTTATGTAAGAGTGAGTAGGTGGTTTTTGAGAAGAGTCTTAAAATGATTCTCAGACAAGGTTATTTTTGTATTTTCTGGTAATGAGTTCCAGAATCTGGGGCCCTTTATGTGCATTGAATTTTTACATAGGTTGCTATGGACGCGGGGTACATCAAAATGTGATCTGTTTCTTGTGTTATGGTCATGGGTCCTATTAAGGTTGGTGAGGAGAATTTTGAGTGGAGGGTTTATATTAGAAAGTAGAGTTCTATGTATGTAGTAAGCACAATTATTGGTGGAGTATGCTGTCTAGAGTGAGAATTTATCATCATTCTGACTGCAGCCTTTTGCTGGGTTATGAGTGGTCTAAGGTGATTTAATGTTGAAGATCCCCATGCACAGATTCCATAAGTGAGATAAGGGTAGATGAGTGAGTGGTATAGTGCAAGGAGAGCTGGTTATAATATAATAATAATAATATAAAATATTTTTATTTCGATGCATGTTACAAGTGTACAAAGTACTTAATGCTAGAGAAATTGATTGAGTTTATTCTAGTTATGTTTATTTTTTTTTTTATTAACACATCGGCCGATTCCCACCAAGGCAAGGTGGTCCGAAAAAGAAAAACTTTCATCATCATTCACTCCATCACTGTCTTGCCAGAGGGGTGCTTTACACTACAGTTATAAAACTGCAACATTAACACCCCTCCTTCAGAGTGCAGACACTGTACTTCCCATCTCCAGGACTCAAGTCCAGCCTGCCGGTTTCCCTGAATCCCTTCATAAATGTTACTTTGCTCACACTCCAACAGCACGTCAAGTATTAAAAACCATTTGTCTCCATTCACTCCTATCAAATACGCACACGCATGCTTGCTGGAAATCCAAGCCCCTCGCACCCAAAACCTCTTTTACCCCTCCCTCCAACCTTTCCTAGGCGACCCCTACCCCGCCTTCCCTCCACTGCAGATTTATACACTCGAGGTCATTCTATTTCGTTCCATTCTCTCTACATGTCCGAACCACCTCAACAACCCCTCCTCAGCCCTCTGGATAATAGTTTTGGTAATCCGCACCTCCTCCTAATTTCCAAACTCCGAATTCTCTGCATTATATTCACACCACACATTGACCTCAGACATGACATCTCCACTGCCTCCAGCCTTCTCCTCGTTGCGACATTCATCACCCATGCTTCACACCCATATAAGAGCGTTGGTATAACTATACTCTCATACATTCCCTCTTTACTTCCATGGACAAAGTTCTTTGTCTCCACAGACCCGAAGTGCACCACTCACCCTTTTCCCCTCATCAATTCTATGGTTCACCTCATCCTTCATAGACCCATCCGCTGACATGTCCACTCCCAAATATCTGAATACATTCACCTCCTCCATACTCTCTCCCTCCAATCTGATATCCAATCTTTCGTCACCTAATCTTTTTGTTATCCTCATCACCTTACTCTTTCCTATATTCACTTTCAATTTTCTTCTTTACATACCTTACCAAATTCATCCACCAACCTCTGCAACTTCTCTTCAGAATCTCCCAAAAGCACAGTGTCATCAGCAAAAGCAACTGTGACAACTCCCACTTTGTATTTGATTTTTGTCTTTTAACCCCACACCTCTTGCCAAGACCTCGCATTCACTTCTTACAACCCCATCTATAAATATATTGAACAACCACGGTGACATCACACATCCCTGTCTAAGGCCTACTTTTACCGAGAAATAATCTCCTCTCTCCTACACACTCTAACCTGAGCCTCACTATCCTCATAAAAGCTCTTCACTGCTTTCAGTAACCTACCTCCTATTCCATACACCTGCAACATCTGCCACATTGCCCCCTATCCACCCTATCATACGCCTTTTCCAAATCCATAAATGCCACAAAAACCTCTTTACCCTTATCCAAATACTGTTCACCTATATGTTTCACTGCAAACACTTGGTCTACACACCCCCTACCTTTCCTAAAGCCACCTTGTTCATCTGCTATTCTGCTCTCCATCTTACTCTTAATTCTTTCAATAATAACTCTACCATACACATTACCTGGTATACTCAACAGACTTATTCCCCTATAATTTTTGCACTCTTTTGTCCCCTTTGCCTTTATACAAAGGAACAATACACGCTCTCTGCCAGTCCCTAGGCACCTTACCCTCTTCCATACATGTATTAAATAATAGCACCAACCACTTCAAAACTATATCTCCGCCTGCTTTTAACATTTCTACCTTTATCCCATCAATCCCAGCTGCCTTATCCCCTTTCATTCTACCCACTGCCTCACGAACTTCCCCCACACTCATAATTGGCTCTTCCGCACTCCTACAAGATGTTATTCCTCCTTGCCCTATACACGAAATCACAGCTTCCCTGTCTTCAACATTTAACAACCCCTCAAAATATTCCCTCCATCTTCCCGATACCTTTAACTCTCCATTTAATAACTCTCCTCTCCTATTTTTAACTGTCAAATCCATTTGTTCAGAATTGTAATTACAAGATTTCGATGTAAACTTGGAATGAAATAAAAATATTATTATTATTATTACTTTACTGGGTAGTTGAAATCAGTAAACGGGCAGTTTATTGTACACAATCAATAGAACAAATGGGGTTCTAGGAAAGTAGCTATGAGTTTGGTCGACTGGAACAATGGAATTGACCGATAATAGGGCTCAAAGTGGGCAAAATTGGCGATGCGTAGATATCGCCCAGACCGCTAAATTTGTGAGAGCGTAATTCCATAAGTTTTCTATCAAATTTCATACTTTTGGTGTCATTACAATTAGGAAAAGATTCTCTATCATTTCATATGAAAAAATAATTGTTTTTTAATTCTACGACACTGAGAGCAAGTTTATGAGCAGGGGTCTCAACAGTGAAAGGGTTAATGGAAGGTATCATCATTTGCCAGAATTTCAGCACTGGGATCCCAACAGGTTTAGGGCTTTCTCATTAACAAAATAAATTTAAGCCAGTTCTACTATGTACATAAGCCGGTTCTATATCTTAAATTTGCTTTGCATTCATTAACACTAACTGTCAAACTGTAGATCTACGCATTACTACTAGCATTCCATACATAGATCGATGTACTTTTTTTCTCCATTCAAATTTGGCACGAGAAGCCTGATAGGCTTAGGCAGTAGAATGGGTCTTAACACTTAGTGTGTGCAGTATTAAAACAATCTGTGACCACTTAGTACCTTGTGGGAGCACCAGTTCAACTGAGTGCCAGGTAGAGTGAACAGCATGGCAAACCCCAAGGATTCATTAATATCATGCATGCAAAGGGCTCCTGACCAACAAAAGGTGACCAGTTATGAAGGTGCCTTCACCAAATTCAACTTCAATACAAAAACATACAGTGGGATCAAGTCAACCATGTCCTAAATGAAACAAGTTGGGAGGATATGATAAACAACACAGATCCAAACCTTTGCCTAGAAAGAATTAACTCTGTGGCACTTGAGGTATGCTCAAGGCACATTCCTTTAAGAAAAAGGAAGAGAAGATCTAAACTAGAAAGACAGAGATGCTCCCTATTCAGGCGAAGGCAGAGAATCACAGAGCTGTTGAAAAGGGTCAGCATATATGAAATACAAAGGAGGCACTGGTCAGAGAAATAGAAAATATCGAATTTAAGCTTAAGGAATCATGCAGGAGACAAGAAACTCAGGAAAACTTAAAGCCATCAATGAAATTGAAAAAAAATACAGTGGTACCTCGAGTTACGATATTTTTTCGTTCGAGAATGCTGTTCAAGTGCCATTACCAAACGAATTTATCCCCATAAGGAATAATGTAAAATAGACTAGTCCTTTTACACCCCCAAAAATATACTTACAAAAGCATTTAAAAAAATAAACTTACATAAAAGGGCGATTTTGGGGACCATCGTAACTCGAGGTACCACTGTATATATTTATCTTCTTATGCCAAATCTGAGGCAAAAACATCAAGTATTGGAACCCTGCTTAGACTTGATGGGACTTACACAGATGACAGCAAAGAAATGAGTGAGATACTAAAGTCCCAATATGACATTAACTGAATCATTAACTGAACTAAGAGTCAAAAATCTAAATAAATTTGTTATGACCAAAACTCAAAATTTGGTCAATCTAAAAATCTCTGATAGTATCCTAACACCAAAAGACTTCGAAAAAGCAATAAATGACATGCCCATGCACTTAGCCCCAGGCCCAGACTCGTGGAACTATGTGTTCATCAAGAACTGCAAGAAGACCCTTTCACATGAATTCAGCATTCTATGGAGAGGGAGCACAGACACAGAGGTCATACCACAGTCGCTAAAAATAACAGACATAGTCCATCTCCACAAAGGTGGCAGTAAAGCAATTGCAAATACAGTGGTACCTCGGTTAACGATATTTTTTCGTTCCAGAATGCTGTTCAAGTGCCATTACCAAATGAATTTCTCCCCATAAGGAATAATGTAAAATAAACTAGTCCTTTTAGACCCCCAAAAATACACTTACAAAAGCATTTAAAAAAATAAACTTACATAAAAGGGGGAGTTTGGGGACCATCGTTAACCGAGGTACCACTGTAATTAAAGACCGATAGCACTAATGTCCCATATCACAGAAATTTTTGAAAGGGTTCCAAGAAGCACGATTGCCACCCACCTAGATACCCATCAATTACACAACCCAGGGCAACATGGGTTTAGAGCAGGTCACTCCTGCCTGTCCCAACTACTGGACCACTATGACAGGGTCTTAGATGCACTAGAGGACAAACAAAATGCAGATGTAGTATACACAGACTTTGTGAAAGCCTTCAACAAGTGCGGCCGTGGTGTTATAGCGCACAAAATGCATGATAAAGGAATAGCAGGAAAAGTTGGTAGATGGATCTATAATTTCCTAACAAATAGAGCACAAAGAGTAATAGTAAACAGTAAAGTCGGAAGCGGCGACAGTGAAAAGCTCGGTTTCACAAGGCACTGTACTTGCTCTCATCCTGTTCCTTATCCTCATATCTGACATAGACAGAGATGTAAGCCAAAGCACCATGTTTTGCCAGGCTACGGTTCGTTAGTCGGTCTGCGTGCAGGCAGCAGTAACAGCCTGGTTCATCAGACCCTGATCCACCAGGAGGCCTGGTCATAGACCCGGTCGTGGGGGCGTTGATCCCCAAAATTCTCTCCAGGAATACATATTAACACTTAGATGGAGAGTGATGCTGACGCTAAGTTGAGTGGCTTTGAAATAGATGTGGTCACAAGTAATCAACGAAATATCGAAAAAAATAATAACCCATGTGCAACATTTGTGCCACATCCTTTCAATTTTGATGCCACTGGTAGTGGCATCCTGCCAGAATGTTCTATCACCGATGCCCTGAGTTAGTAGAGAGATGATTCTGCAACGTGTGTAATACATGGCTGGTTGACTGGCTCTCTCTCTCTCTCATGCTCTCATTCACTCTCACTCTCAGAGAGAGCCGCTCATTAACCTGATCATCAGCTAGACGAACAGATATTACACATGTATCAGAATCGTTACTACTGCACAAGTATGAAGATACAACTGTGGCCGAGATGTTTGTACTCCTTGTCACAGTCTTGCTTATGCCTCACATCTACAAGCACAGTACAGCACTTAGACTTATTTTTTAGGTTCTCCTAGGTAATTTACACTATGTATAATAATTTTATTTATATATACCTGTTGTAGGTAGTAGGTTGCTGGAATGGAAACCTGTAATTGTTTTACATGATGGTAGGATTGCTGGTGTCGTTTTTCTGTCTCAAAAACATGCAAGATTTCAGGTACGTCTTGCTACTTCTACTTACACTTAGGTCACACTACACTTGCATGTACAAACATATATATACACACCCCTCTGGATTTTCTTCTATTTTCTTACTAGTTCTTGTTCTTGTTTATTCCCTTTTATCTCCATGAGGAAATGGAACAGAATTCTTCCTCCATAAGACATGCATGTCATAAGAGGTGACTAAAATGCCAGGAGCAAGGGGCTAGTAACCCCATCTCCTATAAACACTACTATCACCAGGTATACCCTGCTTCATTGGGATATGGCTGGTTTGTTGAAAGAAAAAGATGTATACCTATGCCTAAATAAACTTACTTAGTCCTTCATTCTGTTCATATATTGTTGTTCAAGCAAAATATATACAGTGGACCCTCGGTTTTCGTTGAAAATTCTTTCCAGAATGCTGTTGGAGTGCCATTACGGAACGAATTTGTTCCCATAAGGACAAATGTAAATTAGATTAGTTGTTTCAGACCCCCCAAAATACACTTACAAAAGCTCTTACAAAAATACATTTACATAATTGTTCAAGTTTGGAGGTGAACGAAAACTGAGGGTCCACTGTACCAAGCAAACAATTTCTAAAAATAAAATAAAACTTTTCAGCCAAAATGTATCTATTCCTTGTCAGTCATGCTTTTGTGCATGGAACAGTGAAAACAAATAGAAAACATATACATATCAAGGTTCACTGGGAGTAGTGCTGATGGTGTAGTGCAACATCACCAGTGTTGGATGACTGTCTGACACCATGCTTCAAGGAGTTTCATAAGCTCCAGCACTTCTAAAATCATTGGTGGGACACATAAATAATTTCTACAATATAGTATGTGACCGAGGCAAGTGGACATGTTCACCTGTCAGTGTGTTTGTGACTGTTTGATTACTGTTTCTGTACATAATATTTATGTCAGAACACTGATTGGCTATGAAATCACAAGATCTACTATAATTACTTGGTGGCCTTAACCCAACTGACTGGCCCATGTAACATTTTTGTGCAGAATTTCAGATAAACCGTGCATATAACTGAAAATAAACATACACATTATATCAGGTTTAGAAAACAATTTATTCTGGTATTAAAACATAGTTGAGACTGGAATACTCGGCAACACTTCTGCAAGCAGCAGGACTCCATGTTGCCGTCACATGAGCATCCAGTGCCAACTTTGTGGTCTTATATCTCAGTAAATACTGACCCTAAATTTTTTTTGGGGGGGTCTCGTTACACACAGAAAATTAACCTCTTTTTTCACTTTTTTGTTTTTAAATATTTGGAACACTAGTGGAGAGGTCTAAATCAACACCATGACAGTTAAGAGGTTAAATTTGTTGTTAATTGATTTTATCTCAGAGTACCTTTTAAAATTCTCAGAACCATCTACCTACCATGCCACCCTGAAGTGTGGAGAGGTTGAGTGAGTGTACAGGCTGAGTATGACCAGTTGGCCTAGGACCTCCTGAAGCTGGTGAAAAGTGTCTATTGATACTCTTGCTGCTCCCATTACTGGTACTCTGAGTTCGGCTTGCACTTCCATTGCCTTGTTTTTTGTTACTAGCCTGTCTTGCTGTAACAGCCGCTCTGTCAAGAGATCCATTGTTGTGAATTAAACTTGTGTGCTAGAAAATTTTTACTCCATACAGATATTTTGTAAAGCAACAATTTGTTTAACTGCTTCAGGGGTACTAAAACAAAGTCGTAATTACATAAAAAAAATAAAAATTAATTCCAACTAATGTCATTATAAGATGATTATGAACCTGAAATAAGTTTCAGCCATATCACAAATGTTATAAAAAATTAGGACTTGTTTATCTATGTGAACTTAACCTAATAAAAGAATCAAAGGTAATGAGAATTTTTGTTTGCACTAACATATGTATAGTGGGAATACTATCCAAGATACGGTACTATGTTCCACAACCAGCTCTCCTTACCCTATATCACTCACTCATTTACCCCTACCTCACCTATGGAATCTGCGCAGGGCTCTACATCAATAACTCATCTCAGACCACTAATAACACAACAAAAGCAGCATTAGAATGATAACAAATTCTCACCCAGGCAACATATCCACCAATATTCAAAAACCTAAACTTACTCACCATACAAGACATCCATACTTTTACTGTGCCTATTACATACATAGAACACTTATGCAGATATTAACCCACCACTCAAACTTCTCCTTACTAATTTTAACAGGACACATGACCATAACACTAGACACAGATCACTCCTCGATGTTCGTGTCCACTACACTATGTAAAACTCAATGCACATAAAAGGCACGAAAATTTGAATTCATTACCTGTCATTGCCAAAGAAACCTACTGTAACCCAATTCAACGATGCTAAAACCATTCTCACCCAAAGCTAATTGCTCCTTATCCCCCCCCCCCCCCCCCCCCCCCCCCTACCTCACCTATGGAATCTGCGCATGGGGCTCTACATCAATAACTCATCTCAGACCACTAATAACACAACAAAAGGCAGCAGTTAGAATGATAACAAATTCTCACTCCAGGCAACATACTCCACCAATATTCAAAAACCTAAACTTACTCACCATACAAGACATCCATACTTTTTACTGTGCCTATTACATACATAGAACACTCTATGCAGATATTAACCCACCACTCAAACTTCTCCTTACTAATTTTAACAGGACACATGACCATAACACTAGACACAGATCACTCCTCGATGTTCCCCGTGTCCACCTAACACTATGTAAAAACTCAATGCACATAAAAGGCACGAAAATTTGGAATTCATTACCTGTCATTGCCAAAGAAACCCTACCTGTAACCCAATTCAAAACGATGCTAAAAAACCACCTTCTCACCCAAAGCTAATTGCTCCTTATCAACCATTCCCAGCAAAGTAGAATACAGTGGTACCTCGACTTACGATTTTAATCCGTCAGAGAGGGCATTTCTTAAGACGAAACAATCGTAACACGAATCAATTTTCCCCATAAGAAATAATGGAAATAAATTTAATCCGTCCAAGACTTCCAAAAGTAGTTAAATAAAATATTTTTTAGAACTTTTGGACATTAAATAATAAATAATTTAATAAAGAATACATAAATACACATGCAAATATTGTACAATAACATGTCACTTACATTTATTGAAGAGTTGTTGATGTGTGGAGGACGTGAGGAGGGAGAAGGAGGAGTAGTATGCTAGTGTTTGGAAGGGGAATCCCTTCCATTAACACTGCAGGTACCAAGTCCTTTTCTGGGGTTACTGGCCTTTTTCTTTGAATGCCACTAGGACCAGCTTGAGAGTCACTGGACCTCTTTCTAACAACAAATTTGTCCAGGGAGCTCTGTGTCTGGCGATTCTTTAAAACATCCCTGAAGTGGGACACCACAGTGTCATTGTACAGGTTGCCAGCACGGCCTGCAACAGCATGGTTAGGGTGATATTCATCCATAAATGCTTGCACCTTGCTCCACATTCCACAAATGTCCTTAATCCTTGAAGAAGGCACATTCTTCCATTTTTGTTCCACCTCCTCCTCCTCCTCTGAACCATTGTCCTGACCTCTGCTCTCTTGTTCCAGTTGCTGTTGAAGCTCTTGCAGATCTTCAGTGGTTAGCTCTTCCTTGTGCTCCTCCACCAACTGTTCCACATCCTCACCACTCACCTCTAACCCCAAAGACTTGCCCAATTCCACAATTTCTTCCAAAACAGGCTCAGGCTCAGGCTCAGGGTCTGAGGCTCAGCCCCAAAACCTTCAAAATCCCTCTCTAGGACACAGTCTGGCCACAATTTTCTCCAGGCAGAGTTCAAAGTCCTGGTAGTCACTCCCTCCCAAGCCTTACCTATAAGGTGTACACAATGCAGCATATGGAAATGTTTTTCCAAAATTCTCTTAGGGTTATGTTCATGTCTGTGGTCACATCAAAGCACTTTTGAAACATTGCTTTGGTATAGAGTTTTTAAAGTTGGAAATGACCTGCTGGTCCATGGGCTGGAGGAGAGGAGTGGTATTAGGGGGCAAGAACTTCACTTTGATGAATTTAAACTCCTCCACAATTTTCTCTACCAAGTTTGGAGGATGACAAGGAGCATTGTCCATTATCAGGAGGCACTTAAGTGGCAAATTATTGTCCAATAGATATTTCTTCACACTGGGGCCAAACACTTCATTGAACCAATCTAAGAAAATGTCCTTTGTGACCCAAGCCTTTTGTTAGACTTCCACATCACACACAAGTTAGACTTGCTGACACCGCATCTGCCAAACACTCGGGATTTTCAAAAGATACACTAGTAAAGGCTTCACTTTGCAATCACCACTGGCATTGGCACAAAGCATCAAAGTTAGCCTGTCTTTCATAGGCTTATGTCCTGGCTGTGCCTTTTCCTCCTGAGTAATGTAGGTCCTGTTGGGCATTTTCTTCCAAAACAGGCCTGTTTCATCACAATTAAACACTTGTTGGGGGAGGAATTGTTCAGCCTCTATGTACTCCTGGAATTCAGGCACATATTTTTCAGCCGCACTTTTGTCACAACTGGCTCCCTCACCATGCCTCACAACACTATGTATGCCAGTACGCTTCTTAAATTTTGAAACCAGCCTCTGCTGGCTTTAAATCGCTCACTTCACTCGTTGCAGGCATTTTCTTAAGGAGATCATCATGCAACTGCCTTGCTTTTTCACATATTATTCCCTCGAAACAGTATCTCCTGCTAACTGTTTCTCGTTGATCCACACCAACAACAACCTTTCCACATTTTCCAGCACTTGTGGTCTGTGTTTTGTGATCACAGATGCACCTTTTGCAACAACAGCTTCCTTGATTTTACTTAAATATTTCTTATCCACAATGGTAGAGATGGTAGAATAGGGTTTACCATACAGCCTGGCCAGCTCACTGATACGCACTCCACTTTCATTTTTTTCTATTATCTCCTTCTCACTTCTATCGTACATATATTTCTGTTCCTCTTTGCCACAGGCTTAGCACTAGGATCTTTCCTTGGACCCATGGTAGCTTATTTAGCAGTTGCAAGCACTAAAAACAGTGGAATAATGACAATATACTGGTATGAATGCGTGGGTGTGGGTGGGTGGTCGCTCTCGCTTGTAAACAATAGCACACTGACGCTCCCTGGAGTGCGCGCTCAGCTGGGCTCCAAGCGGACAGGTCCGGTACGAAAGGCGTAAGACGAATCAATCAACGGATGTCGCATTCAAATTTCTTACGTTATAAGTAACGGATATCGAATATAACGTAAGATGATAACAACGTAAGTCGAGGTACCACTGTATTCACTTAACGTAAAACCTGACTATTCAAGTCAATGTAATGTATGAATGAACGAATGAATGAATGTAAAACCTGTTATGAATAATACTTACCTAGCTAATTATTCCCACAACACTTACATTATAATGACCACGTAAACTAACTGCAATGCAATTAATTGTTTTAAATTGTTATCTCACTCAATTAGTTGCATTGCTGCAATAAATTGCTGCAATTAATTGATATGTTCAACTTATATTCAAACTTTATAACTTAGATATGCAACTTTACTTATTTTATAAATTATCAACCATAACTTTTTGTTGCTGCAATAAATTGCTACAATTAATTGATATGTTCAACTTATATTCAAACTTTATAACTTAGATATGCATCTTTACTTATTTTATAAATTATCAACCATAACTTTTTATCATTTTATTATTATTATTGCTTTAATTTGTTTAATCTGATTTAATTAATTTTATAATGAAGACAAAAGTACAAAACTATGTTCAAATTTCGTATGTTCAAATTTCATAGCTTAAATACTCACCTTTACTCATTGTATACTATCTACAAAAATTCTTACAATCTAGTTTTAAGTTAATTTTAAGTCTGCCCAAAATGCCCTGCATACTAGGGGCTTTTGGCATGTACACCTCATGTAATCTCAACAACCAAATGTAATTCTTTGTATCATGTCCAAATAAAAATTATTATTATTATTATTATTATTATTATTATTATTATTATTATTATTATTATACAGTAGATGATCAATTATGTGGTTGCCCCTTTGTTGGTAGGGAGCACCAGATTTCAGTGCTGGATGATCACAATTTTTGTATGGCCCCATTGTTTTCAATGTTTCTTTTCAAATTATTTGTTTAGGTGCAGGATCAAACAAAATTGATAAATAATGTTAGAGGCAGAATAAGCACATGCCCATTTATCAATGACCTACTATGCAGGTTTCCTTTGATTATGCATGTTCACTTTATACAAATTCACTATAATGCCATGTTCAATTTCTATTCGTAATTCTGTATGCATGATACACATTTTCAGTCTGAGATCTGTGCAAATAGCAATGCGTATTGAAGAGTCTTGTTATGAGGAATCATGTGTTGATGGCCTGAATGAGCTTAATACAGCTGCTCTGGTCCAGAAACACATCAATTACATAAAGCAAGACACACTTATTATTGAATTTCCTTAAAAAAGTTCAACCATGTTTTCTTGTGCAAAGCAAATTCAGTATGTTTCAGAATTACACTTGAGATTTTATTAGATTAATTGACCTTGGTGGTCTACAAAACAATAATGAGGGGGAAAGGAAAGGAATTACATCTTTTGCCAGAAAGGTTGCATCACCTAATGGTGTACCAATTATTGCAACACTCTTCAACAAATCCACTGAATCCTCCACCTTCCCATCAATCCTCAAAATAGCGAGGGTCACCCCGATCCACAAAGGAGGTGATCAAACAGACTTGAATAATTATGGACCAATATCTAACTTACCTCTGCTCTCTAAAATCTGAAAAATTAATTCATGGGCAGATCTATTATTATTATTATTATACAGTGGAACCTCGGTTTTTGTGATTAATCTGTTCGAAAAAGTCTGACGAAAACCAAATCGTACGAAAACTGAAGCAATATTTCCCGTAAAAAATAATGTAAATCCAATTAATCCATTCCAGACACCCAAAAATATTAACAAAAAATACATTTTATAGAGAATAACTATAGTTTTACATACAGAAAACAATGAGAAATATAAATATATATGACTAATGTAATGGATAAATGAACATTTAACATCACTTTTACCTTTATTGAAGACTCTTGTTGGCGTATGGAAGACTGCGAGGAGGGGAGAGGGAGGAGGAGAGGTTATTGTTTGGAAGGGAAATCCCTGTCCATAAGGAATTCAGGTATCAAGGCCCTATCCCAGGTTAATTCCCTTCTTTGTCTTTTACTGGCACTAGGACCAGCTTGAGAGTCACTGGATCCCTGTCTCTCAAAAAATATGTCCAGAGAGGTCTGTTTCTGGATGAGAGGAGTGGTATTATGGGGCAAGAACTACACTGTGATGAAACTAAACTCCTCCAATAATTGGTCTTCCAAGTCTGGAGGATGAGCAGGAGCATTGACCATTACCAGGAGGCACTTGAGTGGCAAATGATTTTCCAGGAGGTATTTCTTCACACTCGGGCCAAACACTTCATTGACCCACTCAATGAAAATTTGCCTTGTGACCCATGCCTTATTGTTAGCCTTCCACATCACACAATTTACTCTTGATGACATTGTTTTTCTTGAACACTCGGGAATTTTCAGAGTGATACACCAGTAAAGGCTTCACTCTGAAATCCCCACTAGCGTTACAACAGAACAAAAGAGTTAGCCTATCCTTCATAGGCTTGTGTCCTGGCAGTGCCTTTTCCTCCTGTGTAATGTAGGTCCTCTTTGGCATTTTCTTCCAAAAGAGGCCTGTTTCATCACAATTGAAGACTTGTTGGGGGAGGAATCCTTCACCCTCTATGTACTCCTTGAATTCATCAACAAATTCTTCGGCCCCACGTTTGTCCGAACTTGCAGCCTCACCATGCCTTACCACACTGTGTATGCCAGTTCGCTTCTGGAATTTGTCAAACCAGCGTCTGCTGGCCTTAAATTCACTAACAGCAGCACTCGTTCCAGGCATTTTCTTTGCGAGATCCGCATGCAATTGCCTTACCTTTTTGCAAATTATCGCCTCCAAAACACTATCTCCCACTAACTGTTTTTCGTTGATCCACACCAACAACAACTTCTCAACATCTTCGATTGTTTGCGATCTCTGTTTTGTTAGCACATTTACCCGTTTCACAACATCAGCTTCCTTGATTTCTTTTTTCTTCACCAGGATGGAACTGATCGTTGAGGCGGATTTCCCATATATCCTGGTGAGATCGGCCACACGTACGCCACTTTTGTACTTTGCTACGAGTTCTTTCTTGAATTCTATCGTGTTTCTTGCCTTCTTTATCAAAGGGATGGCACTCAGAACTTTCTTTGGCCCCATGGTGGCTTATTTAGCAGTCGCACTCGATAAACAAGTTCAAAAAAATGGATTACAGTGGACCCTCGGAAATCGAACACTCCAAACTCGCCTTTTTATGTAAGTTTATTATTGTAAGTGCTTTTATAAGTGTATTTTTGGGGGTCTGAAATGGACTAATCTAATTTACATCATTCCTTATGGGAATAAATTTGTTTAGTAACAGCACTTGAACAGCATTCTGGAATGAAGAATGTTCGAAACTCGGGGGTCCATTATATTAAGAAATGTTTTGGATGAACGCGCAGGGTGATGCTCACTCAACGAGAAACAAAGGCAGACTGAGTCACGAACGCATAGGATGCTTTGTGTGGGCACTCGATTCCAGGAAATAAGTGGCCGAGTCACACGGGCAGGCGGACGAGTTTGATACGGACCATTTTCAACTGTACGAAAACCAAGCAGATGTACAAAAATTGGGACAAAATTTTGACAAAAAAAGTCGTCGAAAACTGAATCGTACGAAAACTAGGGCACACGAAAACCGAGGTTTGACTGTTCAAGTATAATTTGATACAACTGAAAGCTCTGATAAAAGCCACTTATTATGCAATACATTTCAGGCAGTCTAATCATAAAGCTTACATATTATTTAAACCTAAGACTAGAATATAATTCTAGTCATTGTGTGCAATTTATTACAATCATAAGTACAGTGGACCCCCGAGTTTCGTAAGGTTCTTATTTCGTAAACATCGTGTTTCGTAAGCTTTTTACGATTTCGAGAATCGTAAAACGGCTCGTGTTTCGTAACGTATTAGACCTGTCCGCCTGCTCCGCGCGGGACGCAGGACGCCGCCAGTGAGCGTTGTTTACCATTGAGAGACATTACCTAGCCGCTCTTTCAAACATTCACACTACATTTGGTGTTTTTTGGTGCTTTAGTGATTGTCACTGTGAAATAAGTCACCATGGGTCCAAGAAGCTTCCTAGTGGCACCCTGTGGTAAAGAAAGTGAGGAACACCATTGAACTGAAGAAAGAGATTATAGAAAAATATGAGAGTGGCGTACGTCTGAGTGATCTTGCCAGGATGTACAACAAAACCCCTTCTACTATCAGCTCTATCCTGGCAAAGAGAAATGAGATCAAGGAAGCTAATGTTGCAAAAGGGGTTGATATGTTAACGAAAAATAGATCGAAAACTGTGGATGAGGTTGAGAAGTTGTTGTTGGTGTGGATCCATGAAAAAAAGAGAGCGGGTGATAGTATTTCCATGGCGATAATTTGTGAAAAGGCAAGGAAGTTGCACGAGATCTTGTCAAGACAATGCCTGCAACCAGTGGTGAGACAAGTAATTTTAAAGCCAGCAAAGGCTGGTTTGACAGGTTTAAAACGTGAGTGGCATACACAGTGTTGTGAGGCATGGTGAGGCAGGCAGCTCAGACAAACGTGCAGCTGAAAAATTTGTGCATGAATTCCAGGGTTCGTAGAGGCTGAACAATTCCTCCCCCAACAAGTGTTTAACTGTGATGAAACAGGCTTGTTTTGGAAGAAAATGCCCAACAGGACCTACATTACTCAGGAGGAAAAGGCACAGCCAGGACACAAGCCTATGAAAGACAGGCTAACTCTCATGTTTTGTTCTAATGCTAGTGGGGATTTTAAAGTGAAGCCTTTACTGGTGTATCACTATGAAAATCCAGACCCTTCAAGAATCACAGTGTTGACAAGAATAATTTGTGTGTGCATTGGAAGGCTAACACAAGGCATGGGTCACTCGGAGATTTTCAAGGAATGGGTGACTGGAGTGTTTGGCCCTACTGTGAAGAAATACCTCTTGGAAAAGAAATTGCCACTCAAGTGCCTCCTGATACTGGACAATGCTCTTGCTCACCCTCACAACTTCAACATTGTGCAATGCATACGCCTTATAGGTAAGGCTTGGGAGGGAGTGACTTCAGGACTTTGAACTCTGCTTGGAGACCATTGTGGCCAGGTTGTGTCCAACAGAGGGATTTTGAAGGATTTGAGGCTGACCCTGACCTTGACCCTGACGACCCTGTGCCTGTTGTGGACTCTATTGTGGCATTGGGAACAGCCTGGGGTTGGAGGTGAGTGGTGAGGATGTGGAAGAGTTGGTGGAGGCCCACAGGGTAGAGCTAACAACTGAAGAGCTGCAAGAGCTTCATCTGGAACAGCAACAGACCACAGCTGAGGTTATTGCTTCAAAGGAGGAGGTGAGAGACAGAAGGAGGTGCCTCTTCAGTGCTTAAGGAGATGTGTACAAAGTGGAATGAGTTGCAGACATTTGTTGAAAGACACCACCCTGAGCAAGCTGAAATGAGCCTTCTGTGCAGCCACTTCAGTGACAGAGCCATGTCGCACTTCAGGAAAGTGTTGAAGGGTCGCCAGAAACAGAGGACTCTGGACAGTTACTTCACCAGGCAGGGGTCTGGTGACTCTCAAGCTGGTCCTAGTGGCATTAAAAGACCAAAAAGGGAAGTAACCCCAGAGAGGGACTTGTTACCTGAAGTCCTTTTGGAGGGGGATTCCCCTTCCAACCACTAACTCCCTGCCCCTATCAGCAACTCTACCTTCCAGATGCCTGCAACTCTTCAATAAAGGTAAGTAAATGTATATATATATATATTGTTTTTAATTTAGTATGTGAATATTTTTTTGTGGAATGGATTAATTGTATTTACATTATTTCTTATGGGAAATAATGGTTTGAATTTGTAAACTTCGTGTTAAGTACTAGCTCCTGGAACGGATTAATTACGATACTCGGGGGTCCACTGTACACTGAGACAGTTTGCAAATGAATCTGGACAATTACAAAAACTTGTATCAAATTTACATCGGTTTAATCATCTGTATTTTATGAAGTATAGTTGATTTAAGGTGGTGAAATCAAAGCATGAGGAATTACAGACAGTTAATGTATATAACATTTATGAGAGATTTAATAGATTCAATACTACAATAGTTGCTTTTTAACAACATTAGTATAGATGTTGGTAGATGGGAAACTTGCCATTTTCAGGCAGTGAGTTCCATATTATTGGGCTTTTATTTGCATGAAGTTTTTGAGCAAGCTGTGACATACATGTGGAAGGCCAGAGATATATTTGTTCCTTGTATTGTGACTGTTCTGCTGAACAGTTTAATGATCAGCGATCATTAAATCTCATGAATATAAATAATCAATACAGTGGACCCCCGGTTATCGGCCATAATTCGTTCCAGAATGCTGTTAGAGTGCCATTACTGAACGAATTTGTTCCCATAAGGACAAATGTAAATTAGATTAGTTCGTTTCAGACCCCCAAAAATACACTTACAAAAGCACTTACAAAAATACACTTACATAATTGTTCGAGTTGGGAGCAGTAAAATAACCGGGGTCCACTGTATAAAGAATTTTCTATTTACATTATGCATAGATACTGTCTTGCATTAGGAAAAATTATTTAGCCCAAAACTTAGGTATACTAAAGTACTAAATGTGAATGAGTTCTGATATACATTGCAGCAAAAACTTACAAAGTACGATCTCTCACTGTAGAATGACCTTTGCAGTCATGGTCAATCGCATGTCTGTGTCTCAGGCAAAAGTTTTGCTTGCAGGAGTCACAAGAAACAGGTATCATTTCTTTAGTTTTGCATCCTACAGCAGAGCACTTGTTAGTGTAGATCTGCAAGAGAACATTTTCAGCAAGCCTTTACACATTTCTGACTTCAAACAGAAATTTAAGCAAAAAGTAAATTATTATAGCTTAACAGATTCTTCAGCCTATGTAATTAAAAGCTTATCTGTAATTTCGAAATGCTGTACTTAAAGTATCTTACCTTTTTATTTTTGTTTTTACAATTATTCTCCATATGGTCATTTACAGCTAAGTCAGGTGGTTGTCCTCTTTTGCTTGGAACTGGTTGGTTGCACAGAGGGCATATGGGCACACGAACATCTGCTTGATAGCTCTCTGAGCAGTTATGGGCATCATACTTGTGATGGTCAACACTGAAGAGGAGGAAATGATGGTAAGTGAAAACACCTACCTGTATAACTTAATGACTCCACCTATCTTTGTCAACTTCTTTCCCAACTTTATGATGGAAAAAGTGGACAACAAATCTAATGTATGAGATATCACTAAGAAAGGTACATAACTGTGTTTGGAATACTAGCAATTGTCTGAGGCTACAATTAATAAACTAACAAAAAGCTTAATTTAAAATATGAGGTACATATATGCAGAAGAAAGCCAATAACTATTAAAATTATAAAGTAACAGTGGACCCTCGGTTAACGAATACCCCGGAAATCGTGCAATTATGTAAGTATAATTTTGTAAGTTCTTGTGGAAGTGTATTTTTGGGGGTCTGAAATAGACTAACCTACGTGAAATTTTTCCTTAAGGGAGTAAATTCGTTCGGTAATGGCACTTGAGCAGACTTCAGGAGTGAAGTTTTTACGAAACTCGGAGGTCCACTGTACAGTGGACCCTCGGTTAGCGGCCGTAATCCGTTCCAAATTAATATTCCCATAAGAATTAATGTAAATACAATTAATCCGTTCCAGACAAAAATACAGTGGACCCCCGAGTAACGTAAAAACTTCATTCCAGAAGCCTGCTCAAGTGCCATTACCGAACGAATTTACTGACTTAAGAAATAATGTCAAATAGGTTAGTCTATTTCAGACCCCCAAAATTACACTTACAAAAGCACTTACAATATTATACTTACATAATTGTACGATTTCCAGGGTGTTCATAACTCGGGGGTCCACTGTATTCACAAAAAATAATTTTTTTAACAATTAAATCAGTATTACATACCTTTATTGAAGACTAATGCTGGCTTCTGGAAGATAGGGAGGAGGAAATAGGGAGGAGTTAGTTTTTGGAAGGGGAATCCCCCTTCAAAAGGACTTCAGGTAACAAGTCCCTCTCTGGGGTTACTTCCCTTCTTTTTCTTTTAATGCCACTAGGACCAGCTTGAGTCACTAGAACCCTGTCGCACAAATTAACTGTCCAGAGTGCTCTGTTTCTGGCGCCTCTTTAACATTTCCTTGAAGTGGAACAAGGTTTTGTCACTAAACATGTTGCAGATATGGCTTGTTTCAGCTTGGTCAGGATGGTGTTTTTCAACAAATGTCTGCACCTTAGTCCACATGGAACAAATTTCCTTAATCTCTGCAGAAGACACCTCCTTCTCTTCCTTTTCCTCCTCCTTTTCTGAAGCAATTGCCTGAACTTTGGTCTGATGAAGTTCTAGTTCCAGCTCTTGCAGCTCTTCAGTGGTTAGCTCTACACTGTGGTCCTCCACCAACTCTTCCACATCCTCACCACTCACCTTCAACCCCAGGCTGTTCCCCAATGTCACAATATCTTCCACAACAGGCACAGGGTCATCAGCCGCAAATCCTTCAAAATCCCTCTTCTCAACACAATCCAGCCACAGTGGTCTCCAAGCAGAGTTCAAAATCCTGGTAGTCACTCCCTTCCAAGCCTTACCTATAAGGCCTATGCAGTTGTAGATATTGAAGTGATTCTTCTAGAACTCTCTAAGGGTCAATTCAGTGTCCGAGGTCATTTCAAAGCACTTCTGAAACACTGCTTTGGTGTACAGTTTCTTGAAGTTAGAAATGACCTGCTGGCCCATGGGCTGGAGAAGAGGAGTGGTGTTAGGAGGCAAGAGCTTCACTTTTATAAATTTGAAGTCCCTAGACATTTGGTCTTCCAAGTCTGGAGGATGTGCAGGAGCATTGTCCAGTACAAGGAGGCACTTGTGTCCCAAATTGTTATCCTGAAGGTATTTTTTCACATTTGGGCCAAACATATCATCAACCCAATCTTTGAAAATTGACCTTGTGACCCATGCATTTTTATTTGATTTCCACATCACACAATCTTTTCTTGTGGACATTGTGTTTCTTGAACACTCTGGGAGTTTCAGAGTGATACACGAGCAAAGGTTTCACTTTGAAATCCCCACTTGCATTGCTACACAACATGAGAGTTAGCCTGTCTTTCATAGGATTGTGTCTTGGCAATGTCTTTTCCTCCTGCGTGATGTAGGTCCTGTTGGGCATTTGCTTCCAAAACAGGCCTGTTTTGTCACAGTTAAACACTTGTTGGGGTTTCAGATTTTCACTCTTTATGTAGTCCTGAAATTCCTGTACAAACTTTTCAGCAGAATGTTTGTCTGAACTTGCAGCCTCACCATGCCTTACAACACTGTGTATGCCACTACGCTTCTTAAATCTCTCAAACCAGCCTTTGCTGGCCCTAAATTCACTACCAACAGCACTTGTTCCAGGAGTTTTCTTCACAAGATCTTCATGCAAATGTCTTGCCTTCTCACAAATAACAGACGCCACTACACTGTCTCCCACTATTTGTTTTTCTTTAATCCACAATAGCAATAACTTTTCCATTTGTTCAATTATTGGTGACCTTTGTTTCGTACACACATTTACTCCTTTGGCAACATCAGCTTCCTTTATTTGTTCTTTCTTTGACAGGATGGTTGTAATTGTTGATTTGTTTTTCCCAAACATCCTGGAAATTTCCAGCACCCACATACCATTCTCATATTTCTCAATCACTTCTCACTTAAATTCCATCGTGTTTCTCACTCTCTTTGCCACAGGAACTTTACTAGGAACTTTCTTGGGAGCCATGGTTACTTATTTCGCAGTTGTACTGGCAAAAAACAATGGAAAACAAGCGAAATGTCTGGATGAATGAGCAGAAGCTTCCTTACGCACCGAGAGACACAGCCAAACTGAAGCGCAAGCGGCCCCAGCCGGCAAGTTGACACGTCCCATACGGCAGCTAACCAAAATAACGGCCGCTAACCGGGAGCCATAAAACCGGCCGCTAACCGAGGGTTCACTGTACAGTGGTCCCTCGACTATCAGTCTTAATCCGTTCCAGGAGCTAGACCTCAACACGAAAAATTTGAAACCTTATTTCCCATAAGAAATAATGTAAATACAATTAATCCGTTCCAGACATACAAAAATATTCACAAAAAATTAATTTTGTAAAGATTAACTATACTTTTACATTCACAAAACAATTATAAATACTATATATAAAGTAGTATAATATTAAATTTATAATTAAACATTTAAAATAACATTTATTTACCTTTATTGAAGAGAGTTGCTGGCATCTGGAAGATAGGGAGGAGGACAGGGAAGGTATTAGTGTTTGGAAGGGTAATCCCCCACCAAAAGGACTTCAGGTAACAAGTCCCTCTCTGGGGTTACTTCCCTTCTTTGTCTTTTAATCCCACTAGGACCAGCTTGAGAATCACTAGAACCCTGTCGCAGAAAATAACTGTCCAGAGTGCTCTGTTTCTGGCGCCTCTAACATTTTTCTGAAGTGCAACATGGCTCTGTCACTGAACTGGTTGCACAGATGGCTCATTTCAGCTTGCTCAGGGTGGTTTTTCAACAAATGTCTGCCACTCATTCCACTTTGTACACATGTCCTTAAGCACTGAAGAAAGCACCTCCTTCACTCCCTCTTCCTCCTCCTGTGAATCAATAACCTCAACTCTGGTCTGATGCTGTTCCAGTTCCAGCTGTTGCAGCTCTTCAGTTGTTAGCTCTACCCTGTGCTCCTCCACATCCTCACCACTCAACTCCAACCCCAGGCTGTTCCCCAATGCCACAATATCTTCCACAACAGGCACAGGGTCAGCCTCAAATCCTTCAAAATCCCTCTTTTCAACACAATCTGGCCAAAGTGGACTCCAAGCAGAGTTCAAAGTCCTGGAAGTCACTCCCTCCCAAGCCTTACCTATAAGGCCATGGGCTGGATGAGAGGAGTGGTGTTAGGAGGCAAGAACTTCACTGTGATGAAACTCAACTCATCAGACAAATAGTCTTCCAAGTTGTGAGGATGAGCAGGAGCATTGTCCAGTACCAGGAGGCACTTGAGTCCCAATTTCTTTTCCAGGAGGTATTTCTTCACACTAGGGCCAAACACTCTAGTCAACCATTCCACGAAAATGTCCTTATTGACCCATGCCTTAGTTTTAGCCTTCCAATACACAAATTATTCCTGTTAACATTGTGTTTCTTGAAGGCTCTGGGATTTTCTGCGTGATACACCAGTAAAGGCTTCACTTTAAAATCACCACTGGCATTAGCACACATCATGAGAGTTGGCATGTCTTTCATAGGCTTGTGTCCTGGCAGTGCCTTTTCCTCCTGAGTAATGAAGGTCCTGTTTGGCATTTTCTTCCAAAACAGGCCTGTTTCATCACAATTAAACACTTGTTGGGGTTCAAATTTTTCAGTGTCTATGAACCCCCTTAAATTCACTCACAAACTTTTCAGCTGCACGTTTGTCTGAGCTGGCTGCCTCACCATGCCTCACAACACTGTGTATGCCACTACGCTTCTTAAACCTCTCAAACCAGCCTCTGCTGGCTTTAAAATCACTCCCATCACCACTGGTTCCAGGCATTGTCTTGACAAGATCTGCGTGCAACTGCCTTGCCTTTTCACAAATTATCGCCATGGAAATACTATCACCCGCTATCTGTTTTTCATTGATCCACACCACCAACAACTTCTCAACCTCATCCACTGTTTTCGATCTATTTTTCATTAACATAACCCCTTTTGCAACATTAGCTTCCTTGATTTCTTTTCTCATTGCCAGGATAGAGCTGATAGTAGACTGGTCTTTGTTGTACATCCTGGCAAGCTCACTCACACGTACGCCACTCTCATATTTTTCTACAATCTCTTTCTTCAGTTCGATGGTGTTCCTCACTCTCTTTACCACAGGGGTGCCACTAGGAAGCTTCTTTGGACCCATGGTGACTTATTTCACAGTGACAATCACTAAACCACCAATAAACACAACAAATGTATTGTGAATGTTTGAAAGAGTACGCTGGGTATTGTTCACTCAAGTGTCAGTTAGAGAATCTTTTTCTAAAGGTAATAACCTGGAGTTTAAGTGGAGAGGGTTTAGGGGGTCAATGCCCCCACGGCCAGGTCTGAGACCAGGCCTCATGGTGGATCAGGGTCTGATCAACCAGGCTGTTACTGCCGGCCGCACGCAAACTGACGTACAAACCACAGCCCGGTTGGTCAGGTACTGACTTTAGGTGCTTGTCCAGTGCCTTCTTGAAGACAGCCATGGGTCTATTGGAAATCCCCCTAATGTATGCTGGGAGGCAGTTGAACAGTCTTGGGCTCCAGACACTTATTGTGTTTTCTCTCAGTGTACTTGTGGCGCCCCTGCTTTTCATCGGAGGAATGCTGCATCTCCTGCCGAGTCTTTTGCTTTCATAGGGAGTGATTTTCGTGTGCAGGTTTGGGACCAATCCCTCCAGGACCTTCCAAGTGTATATTATTATGTATCTCTCTCGCCTGCGTTCCAGGGAATACAGATCAAGGACCTTCAACCGTTCCCAGTAATTTCGGTGCTTTATTGTACTTATGTGTGCTGTGAAAGTTCTTTGTACACTCTCCAGGTCTGCAATGTCACCAGCCTTGAAGGGGCTGTTAGTGTACAGCAGTATTCCAGCCTAGAGAGAACAAGTGATTTGAAAAGTGTCATCATGGGCTTGGCATCCCTAGTTTTGAAGGTTCTCATTATCCATCCTATCATTTTTCTAGCCGATGAGGCTAGATGAAAAATTGACGAAATTACGCTCTCGCGAATTTTGCTGCATCAGCGATATTTACACATCAGTGATTTTGACCACTTTGACTCCCATTTTAAGCCAATTACATTATTTTAGTCGACCAAATTCTAAGCTATTTTGCTAGTATTACTATTTTATCGACTGTGCACAAGAAATCGCCCATTTTAACTATCCAATAAAGTGATCAGAAATTGGTAATTTGGCCAATTTCACACTAAGTTCAAAATATTCCAATTTCAAAATAGGGTCCAGAATAAACAATGCAGGCATTCCTGGCACTAAAATAACATTTCCTCTGTTTATTAGTTATGTTTCCAGGCTTTACAAATGAGTTATATTTTGATTTTTTATTCACATAATGAATTTTTATTCACACCAAAAAATAGAATATTTACTGTTACGCAATATTGTAATAATTGTATAAATAATATCAGCGAATTCGTGAACACACATTAGACCCACCAGCTTACGTGTATTGGACGCATGACATCATTTGTTTACTCTTGAACATCGGCAAGGGGAAGGGCAAAGAAGACCGCAGACAGAGTATAGTCTAGGTGGCCAAAGACTGCAAACCTCACTCAAAGAAAAAGATCTTGGGGTGAGTATAATACCGAGCACATCTCCTGAGCCCCATATCAATCAGATAACTGCTGCAGCATACGGGCGGCTGGCAAACCTAAGAATAGCGTTCCAATACCTCACTAAGGAATCATTCAAGACTCTGTACACCATGTACGTCAGGCCCATACTGGAGTATGCAGCACCAGTTTGGAACCCACACCTGGTCAAGTACGTCAAGAAATTAGAGAAAGTGCAAAGGTTTGCAACAAGACTAGTCCCAGAGTTAAGGGGATTGTCCTACGAAGAAAGGTTAAGGGAAATCGGCCTGACGACACTAGAGGACAGGAGGGTTAGGGGAGACATGATAACGACATATAAAATACTGCGAAGAATAGATAAGGTGGACAGAGACAAGATGTTCCAGAGAGGGTACACAGAAACAAGGGGTCACAATTGGAAGTTGAAGACTCCTATGAGTCAAAGGGATGTTAGGAAGTATTTCTTCAGTCATAGAGTTGTCAGGAAGTGGAATAGCCTAGAAAGCGGCATAGTGGAGGCAGGAACCATACATAGTTTTAAGACTAGGTTTGATAAAGCTCATGGAGCAGGGAGAGAGAGGACCTAGTAGCAATCAGTGAAGAGGCAGGGCCAGGAGCTATGACTCGACCCCTGCAACCACAAATAGGTGAGTACTACTTTGAGCTCAGTTTCAAGCCATACTAAAACCAATCAAAATCATCTTTATTTCTGTAATATATCTTCCATTCTATCAAATGAGACCAAGAAACCGCAAATATTGTACAACTGTAAAAAACATACGAAAATACACAGCAAAGTCGCTGTTTTAATCCAAAAACACGGTCTCAGTTTTTTCCATTATGCACTGCATGCTTGAAGATTTGTTTTATATGGTGCACAATTACCACACAGATGCATTCTCTCATATCTAGGCTCAAATTTACTGCTCACAGCTTTTCTAAGCAAGCTGAGCTCATGGCATAGAACTACGGCTTGGACCCAGGCTTCAAAGTCGTAGAACTATGGCTTGGACCCAGGCTTCAAAGCCGTAGAACTACGGGACGGACCCTCAAAGGGTTAAGAGTTAAAGTAAATAAGCTACAAGAAAATCTTACATTATTTTGATACATTTTTTTTTCATTTCTACAAAATTATACTTTCAGGATTACAGTGGACCCTTGGTTTTCGTGTATCTCCGTTTTTGCCGATTTCAGTTTTCGCGCAATTTTTTCGTGGAAATATCTCCATTTTCACCGATTGGCTCTGTTTTCGTCAATGGTACGGAACCTGTCCAGTGCCCAGCGCACATACAAAGCCAGCAAGCCCGCCTCCCACTCGCATTCCCAGGCAGTGTAGCATTGTTTCTGATTGAGTGAACATTATCCTGTGAGTTCATACAAAACATTTCTTAACAATCCATTGTTTTTGGCCCTTGATTATTGTGTGTGACTACTAAATATGCCACCATGGGCCCAAAGAAAGCTCCTAGTGCCAGTCCTTTGGTAGAGAAAGTGAGGAACACCGTAAAACCGAAGAAAAAAATAATAGAAAAATATGATAGTGGCGTACATATTGCCGAGCTCGGCAGGACATACAATAAGGCCCCATCAACCATCAGTTCCATTGTGGCGAAGAGAAAAGAAATCACGGAAGCTAATGTTGCAAAAGGGGTGAATATGATAACGAAACAGAGACCACAATCAATTGAAAATATGGAGAAATTGTTGTTGGTGTGGATAAACGAAAAACAGCTAGCGGGTGATAGTGTTGTGCAATCCATCATATGTGAAAAAGCAAGGCAGTTGCATGGCGATCTTGTCAAGAAAATGCATGGAACCAGTGCTGATCTCGGTGAATTTAAGGCCAGCAAAGAATGGTTCGAAAAATTCAAGAATCGAAGTGGCATACACAGTGTTGTAAGGCATGGTGAGGGTGCCAGTTCAGACAAACATGCGGCTGAAAAATTTGTGTGCAAATTCAAAGAATATGTACAGGCTGAAAATTTCAAACCCAAACAAGTGTTTAATTGTGACGAAACAGGCCTGTTTTGGAAGAAAATGCCAAAGAGGACCTACATCACACAGGAGGAAAAGGCACTGCCAGGACACAAGCCTAAGAAAGACAGGCTAACTCTCTTGTTGTATGGTAATGCTAGTGGGGATTTAAAATTGAAGCCTTTACTTGTGTATCACTCTGAAAATCCCATTGTGTTCAAGAAAAACAGTGTCGTCAAGAGTAAATTGTGTGTGATGTGGAAGGCTAACAGTAAGGCATGGGTCACGTGGGAAATTTTCCTGGAATGGTTTAATCAAGTGTTTGGCCCGAGTGTGAAGAAATACCTCCTGGAAAAGAAATTGGGACTCAAGTGCCTCCTGGTAATGGACAATGCTCCTGCTCATCCTCGAGACTTGGAAGACCAATTGTCTAAGAAATTCAGTTTTGTAACAGTGAAGTTCTTGCCTCCTAACACCACTCCTCTCATCCAGCCCATGAACCAGCAGGTCATTTCTAACTTCAAAAAACTGTACACCAAAGCAATGTTTCAAAGGTGCTTTGACATAACCTCAGACTCTGAATTGACCTTAAGAGAGTTCTGGAGGGATCACTTCAATATCTTCCAGTGCATAAGCCTTGTAGATAAGGCTTGGCAGGAAGTAACTTCCAGGATGATGAACTCTGCTTGGAGAAAGTTGTGGCCAGATTGTGTCCAAGAGAGGGATTTTGAAGAGTTGTGGAAAGTATTGTGGCATTGGGGAATTGCATGGGGTTGGATGTGAGTGGCGAGGATGTGGAAGTGTTGGTGGAGGACCACAATGAAGATCTAACCAATGAAGAGCTGCAAGAGCTTGATGTGAAACACCATCAAACCACAACTCAGGAAATTGCTTCAATGAAGGAGGAAGAGAGATGTAAGGTGCCTTCAAAGATTAAGGAGATTTGTGCAATGTGGACTACGCTGCATTCATTTGTGGAGGAACATCACCCTGACACAGATGTTGCAATCTGTCTCGGCAACATGTACAATGCCAATCTCTTGTCCCATTTTAGGGACATTTTAAAGAGACACCAGCAACAGAGCTCTCTGGACAGATATTTAGTGCCACAGGTGTGCAGTGACTCTCAAGCTGGTCCTAGTGGCAGTAAAAGACAAAGAAGGGAAGTGACCCCAGATGAGGACTTGGTACCTAGGGTCCTTATGGAGGGGGATTCCCCTTCCAAAGAATAACCTCTCTTCCCTCTCCCCTTCTCCCTGTCTTCCATCCAGCAACATCAGTCTTCAATAAAGGCAAATGTCAAGTAGAATGTTCATTCTTTTGTGCATGTAAATCTATCTTTAACCCTTAAACTGTCCACACATAGATATACGTTCACCTGCGTACTGCGAATATTTTGAATTTTTTTTTTTTTTTTTTAAATGAAGAGCACATTTTTATAAACAGGATAGGCTAAAAAAAACAATTTTGGGGACAGTACTTACCGAGATATAAGCCCCCCAATTTGGTACTGGATGCTCACCTGATGGCAACATCAAGTCCTGCCACTTGCAGAAGTAATGCTGATATACTTTTTTTTCTAGTTTTTATTTTAATTTATATAATTTTTATGTTCTGATAATTATAATTTACAATAGTTCTTGTGATTTCATAGCCAATCTTTGTTCTAACACTAATATTATGTACTGAAATAGTACTCAAATAGTCACAATCACACCAACAGGTGAACAGTTTCACCTTCCTTGGTCATTTACTATTGTCTATAAATATATACGAAGTATTTATAGGTCCCAGCAATGTTTTAGACATCCTGGAGTATGTGTCAGATAACTCTTGACCGCCCAGTGACATTTGATAAATGTCAGCAGTGCTGGAGGGAACCCTCCCTTTTTCAATATCTGTCTGTCTGTCTGTCTATCTGTGTCTGTCTATCTGTGTCTGTCTATCTGTGTCTGTCTATCTGTGTCTGTCTATCTGTGTCTGTCTATCTGTGTCTGTCTATCTGTGTCTGTCTATATATCTGTATCTGTCTGTCTAGCTCTGCTTATGTCTGTCTAGCTCTGCTTATGTCTGTCTAGCTCTGCTTATGTCTGTCTAGCTCTGCTTATGTCTGTCTAGCTCTGCTTATGTCTGTCTAGCTCTGCTTATGTCTGTCTAGCTCTGCTTATGTCTGTCTAGCTCTGCTTATGTCTGTCTAGCTCTGCTTATGTCTGTCTAGCTCTGCTTATGTCTGTCTAGCTCTGCTTATGTCTGTCTAGCTCTGCTTATGTCTGTCTAGCTCTGCTTATGTCTGTCTAGCTCTGCTTATGTCTGTCTAGCTCTGCTTATGTCTGTCTAGCTCTGCTTATGTCTGTCTAGCTCTGCTTATGTCTGTCTAGCTCTGCTTATGTCTGTCTAGCTCTGCTTATGTCTGTCTAGCTCTGCTTATGTCTGTCTAGCTCTGCTTATGTCTGTCTAGCTCTGCTTATGTCTGTCTAGCTCTGCTTATGTCTGTCTAGCTCTGCTTATGTCTGTCTAGCTCTGCTTATGTCTGTCTAGCTCTGCTTATGTCTGTCTAGCTCTGCTTATGTCTGTCTAGCTCTGCTTATGTCTGTCTAGCTCTGCTTATGTCTGTCTAGCTCTGCTTATGTCTGTCTAGCTCTGCTTATGTCTGTCTAGCTCTGCTTATGTCTGTCTAGCTCTGCTTATGTCTGTCTAGCTCTGCTTATGTCTGTCTAGCTCTGCTTATGTCTGTCTAGCTCTGCTTATGTCTGTCTAGCTCTGCTTATGTCTGTCTAGCTCTGCTTATGTCTGTCTAGCTCTGCTTATGTCTGTCTAGCTCTGCTTATGTCTGTCTAGCTCTGCTTATGTCTGTCTAGCTCTGCTTATGTCTGTCTAGCTCTGCTTATGTCTGTCTAGCTCTGCTTATGTCTGTCTAGCTCTGCTTATGTCTGTCTAGCTCTGCTTATGTCTGTCTAGCTCTGCTTATGTCTGTCTAGCTCTGCTTATGTCTGTCTAGCTCTGCTATGTCTGTCTAGCTCTGCTTATGTCTGTCTAGCTCTGCTTATGTCTGTCTAGCTCTGCTTATGTCTGTCTAGCTCTGCTTATGTCTGTCTAGCTCTGCTTATGTCTGTCTAGCTCTGCTTATGTCTGTCTAGTCTGCTTATGTCTGTCTAGCTGCTATGTCTGTCTAGTTGCTATGCTGTCTAGTCTGCTTATGTCTGTCTAGCACTCTGCTTATCTGTCTGCTGTGTATGTCTTCCGTCTGCTTGTCTCAGTCTCAGAGTGTGTCTCGTAAGCCAACAGGTATTATACACGATGCAGAAGTGACGATGTGTATTACTTGCCAGGGGTTTCCATGCTTATTATGTATTATATCTACAAGCATTGTATAACACTTTGCCTGGAATTTTTGGGTTATCCTAGGTAATTTACACTATGTATAATAACTGTACTTATGTGTACATGTGAGAGAGAGAGACAGAGATATAGGACATATAGATATAGATAGATATATAGACAGACAAAGATACAGACAGACAAAGATATAGACAGACAAAGATATAGACAGACAAAGATATAGACAGACAAAGATATAGACAGACAAAGATATAGACAGACAAAGATATAGACAGACAAAGATATAGACAGACAAAGATATAGACAGACAAAGATATAGACAGACAAAGATATAGACAGACAAAGATATAGACAGACAAAGATATAGACAGACAAAGATATAGACAGACAAAGATATAGACAGATAAAAGATATAGACAGATAAAAGATATAGACAGATAAAAGATATAGACAGATAAAAGATAGACAGATAGAGTTATAGACAGATAGAGAGACAGCCAGAGACAGCCAAAGCCAGCCAGCCTGCCGAATACATAAGAACATAAGAAAGAAGGAACACTGCAGAAGGCCTACTGGCCCATGCAAGGCAGGTCCATGTCACACCCCAACTTAGACCAATGACCCACCTAGTCAGGTCACATCCTCTGAAGGAAGGAGCATGGCATCAGACCTAGTAGCACAAGCTAATCAGGTCCAACTCACACCCACCCACAGCCACTCATGTATTTATCTAACCTATTTTTACTTTCCTCTTATAAGGGGAGTGTTAATGCGACATAACATCATTGAATCCCTGGTGTTTGCCACACTATTTGCTCTAGCTGGCACTCAATCGAACTGGTGCTCCCACAAGGTACTAAGTGGTCCCAGATTTTTTTAATACTGCGCACAATGAGGGCGCAGACCCATTCTCTCATGTCTAGGCGACTCAGGCCTATCGCACTAAATTTGAAGGAATGAAAAATAAAACGTAGATCTACGTTCGGTCAGCTACACACGTAAACGTATATCTACGTGTGGACAGTTTAAGGGTTAAGGCTCCCCCCAAAAAAATTTTTAATACAGTGGACCCTCGGTTTTTGTTGAAAATTCATTCCAGAATGCTGTTTGAGTGCCATTACCGAACGAATTTGTTCCCATAAGGACAAATGTAAATTAGATTAGTCGTTTCAGAACCCCAAAAATACACTTACAAAAGCTCTTACAAAAATACATTTACATAATTGTTCGAGTTTGGAGGTGAACGAAAACCGAGGGTCCACTGTACTTCTGGGTGTCTGGAATGAATTAATTGAATTTACATTCTTATGGGGAAAATGGTTTCAGTTTTAGCTGATCCCTCTGGAACGGATTAAACACGAAAACCGAGGGTCCAATGTATTATTTTTTTTCAAAAATTTTTGATTAACATATATGTTACATAACTCACCAGAATTCTTTTTTACACAAGTTACACGTGAAGGGGAGGAAATCTGAAAAACAAAAGAATTGTAAATTACATTCACATACCTATGCATATATTTCATAATAGGATTAGAACAAAAGGAGCTGTATAGGGTACAGAATAAGAGCATGTAATTTTGTGCTAGGTAATATGAATAATATATGGGAAAAATGAGTTACGTTCTTAACATCAACAAAAGAAAAAAATAAATTTTTTATTTTGTCAAAAATAATTAAGTTTTTGCTAAAATATATTTTAGATGTTCTTGTTGATCTAGAAATGTATGGCATTTAATAAAATCACAAAAAATCTACAAAATAAACTTAACCCCTGGGTAAAAACTGTATTCAATGCTGGTGTTTAACTATGTGTACTGTCTATTCCTTCCTAAGAAAATGGGCAAGGTTCTATTTCCAAAGCTAAAAAGAGACAGTTTATATGCTGCAAGTGACTTATTATATACTATTTGTAATTTTTTTTTAATACGTCGTCCATCTCCCACCAAGGCAGGGTGACCCAAATAGAAAGAAAAACCCAAAAAGAAAGAAAAAACTTTCATCATTCAACACTTTCACCATCACTCATACATAATCACTGTCTTAGCAAAGGCATTACACAAATAACCCGCACATAGAAGAGAGGAGCTTACAATGATGTTTCGGTCCGACTTGGACCATTTACAAAGTCACACTAACAAAAAGGAGAGAAGGAGGGAGTATATAGGCTAGCAGACAGGGATGGGAACAAGTGAGGAAGTGGTGTAGTGGTAGTAGTAGAGTCAGTCATATACAAAGAAAGAGAAGCACTGCAAGGGAACTAGGGGCCCACAGAGGGTAGGAGCTCCTCTCTTTTTATATGTGCGGGTTGTGTGTGTATTGTTCCAGTCACGGTATTGTGCCTTTTTTGTTACTTTTTTATATTTGTATCTATCTTTTACCGTCCTCCATTAGTATAGAACTATATTATTTTTACTGTCTAGTGTGTGCAGTCTATAATAGAGCTAGTGCAATACAATCTAAAGTTAGGTACTACTGTTTTAAAATCTTTTTTTTTTTTTACTATCTACTTTATACAGTTAATAATAGCTTTAGTGCAATAACTGTTAGGTGCTATTGATATACCTAGTCTTAATACAGCCTCTCCTCACTTAGCGACGTACTCGTTTACCGACATAGTCTTAGGAACAGAACTCTGTTGTTAAGTGAGGAGAGGCTGTAGTTCATTATATTTTACTACTACTATTTCAATATATGTTTATTAGATTTACAATTTACTGGAACAATATAGAGTTACACCATTATTGCTCAATTACCCCCTTTTTACAGATATTAATATTACCCCTTATCAATACACAAATAACCCGCACATAAGAGAGAGGAGCTTACGATGACGTTTCGGTCCGACTTGGACCATTTACAAAGTCACACTAACAAAAAGGAGAGAAGGAGGGAGTATATATAGGCCAGCAGACAGGGAAGGGACAGGAGAGGTAGTAGGAAAGGAAGAAAAGTAGCGGTAGAGGTAGTAGTAGTAGTGGAGTCAGACAAAGACTAAGAAAGAGGAGCACTGCAAGGGAGCAAGGAACCCACAAAGGGTAGGAACAAGAACACGGAGGGGGGAAAATAATAGTAATGGACCAAATACCCAAGGCAGAAGAAAGAAAACCCAAAGGAGAAAGAGGAAAGGGAGGGGAAGAGGGAGAAGGGGAAAAAAAGGCATCAGGTTAAGTCATGGGTGTTTTGAAGTTTGGAGCATTTTACAATGTAATGGGAAAGGAAGTCATCTACAGAGACAAAGCCAGGACTAAGATTCATACAAGGAAAGTTGTGTCTAAGGGAGGATTCAACCAGACAGCGACTGTGAAAGTTAGACGTAGGATAGACAGTTTTTGCAGAAGACCAGTCAATAGGATGACTGTGATCTCTGTCATGACAGAAAAGAGCACTGTTGGTGTCGGCAACCCTAACACTATTTTTGTGCTCCCTGAGTCTGTCAGAAAGAGAACGGCCAGTTTCTCCAAAGTACTGAAGAGGACAAGAGGAACAAGAAATAGAGTAGACACCTGGAGGATCTATAGAGGAAGGAGAGGTATGAACTAGATTTGTGGGAAGAGTGTTAGTCTGGCGAAAAATAAGTTTGATGTCTAAGGAACGGAGAGAGTAGTTGAGATTATAAAGACTGGAAATATGGGGAAGGCAGAGGACAGGAGAGTTCCCAGGAGTAGAGAGTTTGGGAGAGAAGAAAGTACGTTTAGCAGGTGAGAAGGCAGAGTCAATGAAATGGGAAGGGTAGCCAAGACGGGAAAATGAATTACAAAGAGTGCAAATTTCTGATTCAAGGAACTGAGGATCACAAATGCAGAGAGCACGGAGAAAGAGGGAGATAAGAACACTTTTCTTGACAGAGGAAGCATGATAAGAAAAGTAGTGAATGTACGTGGCACTGTGCATAGGCTTGCGTACATGGAAAAAGCAAAACCTCTATCTGAACGGTGGACATGAACATCAAGGAAAGGAAGCAAGGAATTAGATTCCCATTCAGCTTTAAACTTAATGGAAGGGGGAAGATTATTAAGGGCATCAAGAAATGGTTGAAAGAGACTAGAGTCATGAGGCCAAAGAGTAAAGATGTCATCTACATAGCGGAGCCAGAGTGAAGGGCGCACATCAATAGTAGGAAGAACAACAGTCTCGAAGAATTCCATGTAGAGATTAGCAAGAGCAGGAGATAGAGGAGAGCCATAGCAACACCAAAGGTTTGAGAATAATATTTGCCTTGGAAGGAAAAGGAATTTGAGTCCACACAAAGGCAGATAAGATCAAGAAAGACATCAGTAGGTATAGAGATGAAGTAACCCTTCATTGGCCTTCTCTCTGAGAAAATTAAGGACATCATCAAGAGGGACATTAGTGAAGAGGGACTCAACGTCAAGACTAAGCATCTTACAGGTCGGGAGAGAGCGAACACGTTTGATGAAGTCTTGAGAGTGACGAAGGTGGGCAGGAGAAAAAGTACATACCAAGAAAGGGGGTGAGGGTTTTGGCCAGCCAAGAGAATAAGAAACAGAACCTCTAGAGAATATGATGGGACATAGAGGAATATCAGGTATATGAGTTTTGGGAAGGCCATAGAAATAGGGCAGAGAGGGACAGATAACACGAAAACGTTGAACAAGGTCAAAGTCAGGAGGACAGAGGTCGGAGAGAGTCCTTAGTCTTTTGTTGAAAGTTCTCTTGATGTGATCAAGAGGGTTGGAAATGAGAGGAGTGTAGGTACATGAGTCAGAGAGCTTTATGGAGGTAAGCCTCGCGATCAAGGATAACTACTGAATTACCTTTGTCAGAGGAGAGTATGACAATGTTAGTGTTAGATTTAAGAGAAGAAAGAGCAAGTTGATAGCAGTGCGGAAGGTGGTAATTTTTAGAAAACAGACTATCAAGAGCAGGAAGGAGAGCGCCACAAAAAGTGGACAAGTCAGTAAGATTACGAGAGCGAGACTAACAAAAATAATCAAAAGAGCTAATCAGGTCAATACCAGCACGAGGGGTAGGTGAACTGGCAAAGGAAAGACCAAAACCAAGCAGTTCAAGCTCATTTTGGGAGTGTGTAAAAAGACAGATTAGTAACACAGTCGGTAAGGGAGAATTTAGACCAAGGGCTATCTGAGATGAGACGAAGTTTATTCTGTAGTTTATAAGAATGATTTTGTGAGTTCAGGCGAGCAGTGTCAAAAGCAATGGTAGTGAGAAGGTTACAGAGATCTCGTGGAAGAGAAGCAAAGAGAGAACGCTGATGCTGATGGAGAGTAAAGAAGGCATCTTCAACCTGAGACTTAGTAGAGAGAATGAGCTGTTGAAGTAGGAGATGGGCATGATCAGGAAAGAGAGTGCCCAGTGGGTTGGGTTTCAGAAAATAAGAGAAAGAAGGGGGCAAAACTTGTAAAGAGCCCCTTATTATGCAAGGCATTAGGTTGGGATATCTCTACATCTTGCAAGTAAAAACAGACTACTCCTTAAGCGTTAACCTGACACTCCCTACTCCCCTGCACAGTGAAAGGTGCAACCTTCTCTATAAATTCATGTTCTTCCTTCATCATTTGTGTATCTGCTGAAGAGGATCCCAGAAGGAAGTCAAAATATACAGATCAATTAATCTCCTGTGTTTCTGTTTCCATGAGGGTTATTATTGAGCATATGTACGTATGTATATAAATAATTTTAATACATCCACAAAACAAGTAGTTTTTAAGCAAATAACAGTACTGTGATCAGCCAGGGATTGAACCCAAGATATTTAACCAGCTCCCCAGGAAGTTAGGTAAAATTCTTGAGGCCTTAGTCCACTACACCACTATACTACAAAGTAGGTGCCCAGCAAGTACACTGGGCATGCCACACCTAATATGAACACATTTGTGAACATGGAAAGCTACAGGAACTAATTTCTCCTCCCATTTGGGTACCAGTCTCACAACCAGTATACATACTAATGTATACTGCTTGTGGTTTTTAAGCAAATAACAAAACTGCAACCAGCCGGGAATCAAACCCGAGATATTTAACCAGCCTCCAGGAAGTTAGGTAAATTTTCTGACACCTTAGTCCACTGCACCATCATGCTACAAACATACAAGATATAAAACTAAAGTAATTGGTCTACACAACAATGACCAGACTAAGGCTGAGACTCACTAACCTAGCAGTCCACAGCTACTAGTACAGAACTAACATAAATGAAAACTGCAACCATTGCTAAATTCCAGAAACAATACATATTTTCTATTCCATTGTTTTTAAGTGCAAGAACCATCTTCAAACATGAATTTACTATCATGAAAAACCCTTTACCATTGAAAACATTTTGCGAGGGGTAGGGGATCTTCCTAGTACTACATACCAGTATAAATCAGAAAAGCTAAACCATTAACCAATTTTTTTCAAACAACCAAAGAGGCAATATTTAACACCAACAATAACAGTATATGCACTCAGCAGAGGCAAGGGAACACTATGATGTTCACTACCATAAGTAACTGCAGTGACCACAGACACTGTTCAACCAAAACAACCAGTCACTCTATATCACAACTGGTGCAGTCATTGGGAGAAGGAACCTTCAACATTATATTACATTCATGGAAAGTGCTAAATCTGAAGGAGAATGGAAGGCATTCAGACTCAATTAAAGGAATTGGAGCACAGGTCCAAAATTTCTTAGATCAAGAGCCCCTCAGAAGCATCAAGGTGCCTCCCTTGAGGGAAAGGGAACTCCAAGCAAACTAAGATGTATATTGAATAAGAGTATGTGACGACACACGGACTTTATTGGGTTATTCTGGGTTGCTAACCCTCCGGGTTTATAATCCCAACAAAAAAATTTCCTTCCTGGACGAAGATTAGGATGAGAGTGCAGAAATTGATTAAGCGAAGCTAAATTAGATACATCTAGGCTAAATATATATGTTTAAACATTACGTAAGTAACTTTATTTAGGTACAGTTACACATAAGTACAATTATCATAATGTAAATTACCTAGGATAACCCCAAAAAATCAAGAGTGACTTTATTTCCACTAGGGTCCCTGTAAAGCGTTTCACACATTAATTGGCCACACACAAACATTTCTGTGTCACTTACCAAGCTGTCTGCATGCAGGTTGTGAGCAGTGTGTTCCTAGGTGTGGCAGCTCCATTGTAGAAGAGTAAGTAATATTGCAGGTTGAGGAGTGTTCTTGAGCACACTCACTTGTGTTGTCCTCATCAGCTGACTCTGTATATATATGACGTCACACAACCATAGTGCCACACTTAACACTTCCTTCATCAACTGCCAGCATAACAAGGAAAAAACATAGTCTACATTTTCCTTATTAAATAATTATTATTTATTAAAATAAAAATAACGTAGCTATAAATAGATCTGAGCCATTAAAGTGCTTTAATTTTGGTGAGGTAGTTATGTCTATGGAGCGTGTAGCAACACTGTGAGGAGGTTCACACAGTGTAACACTGTGTCGTCATTCACTAATGTGGTGTCGTCATACACTACACTAGTGAGTCAAGAGTCCAGAAGGGAACTTCTCAACTCTTCTGGAACCACACCACACCTAGCTATGTCTGAGGAAGATGAGGATAAGCAAGTCACTGTGGTCAAGAATGCCACGGATCTTCAACGTTTAAAGTTAGAAAAGCTTATGAAAAATCATGTAAGTGTATGCCTTATGAGAACCTGCAATACAGGTGCAGTTTTAAATATTAGTAAGTTTATTTAGACCCAGATAAACATTAAGTACAATTGTCATACATAAAAGGATCCCAATGGAAATAAAGTCACATTTTTTTGGGTTATCCTAGGTTCTCTACACATACATGTATACTGTTATGTATGATAATCTGTGTAACTATTTGTGCATACCTGAACAAACTTTACTTACTAAATTACCTAGGATAACCCAAAAAGTCAGACATAGTGATTGATTTCCATTCAGTTCCTTCGCTTGTTTCCCTTCCCAGAGTATCTTGCAAGTTGCACCGATTACCATTTTTACAGTACAAATAAAAAAAATCAGATTATTAACAACCCAAGATAATTGTATGTTCACGAGGAAGCGCTAAACTAGCATGAACAAATAAAACTACTGCAGTACTCCGCTGTTCATATGTTCTTGGGTTAATTAATTCATACAGCACCTGGGGAATGCAATGTAACCAGATTTGGTCTAACGAAAGAGAAAGCAGCTTTAATTCTTTGGGTTATTAGCTCTTTACCAATGTCAAGGCTTCCTCCTTCCCTCCTAGAAGGAAAGTCAGGATGTCAGGTCTAGAATACATTATGCAAGATGAAGTCGCCAGTAACATTGTCCTCTTCATGGTACTCTTCCTTCACAAAAAAAAAAAAATGAAAAATAGACTGCAAATCACCCAGAACAAAATGGTAAGATTCATCCTGGACCTGGGTCCAAGAGAACATGTAGGCCAGGATGAATTACAACAATTGGATATGCTGAATGTTGAAGACAGAGTAAAACAACTTAAGTTGAATCAAATTTATAAAATTGCTCACAAACAGTGTCCAGAATATCTTGCTGCCAATTTTGTCAAGGCTGGGAACTAAAGCAGTCATAGTACTAGGGGGAGAGAGCACAACTTTGTAGTACCCACAGTCAGTGGACAGGCTTCAAACACCTTTTATGTATTAATAATTTTCTTAAAAAGACCCAATATCTCTATAATAAGCACTGCCCTAAAAAAACTAAACAAATCACAACTAAAAGATTAAATAGTCCCTGGCTAACCCCCAGCATACTCAAGTCCATTAATATAAAGCACCTATATGAAAAACAGTACAGAATGGGACAA
>WNWK01007979.1:0-27773 GCA_009830355.1 Cherax destructor | reverse complement strand
TTACCTTACCTTGTATCACTTTCTAATATTCCTTTACTTCACCTATGGTATTCGTGCTTGGGAATCTACCACAGCTGATCACCTTAATATTGACAAAACCTACATTATGTTTGGGAGCAGAACAGTTGATGCCCAACTGAACATTATGATTAACAACACACTTATTGCTAACATAGGGCAAATTTCTGGGTCTACACCTTGACAGCAACCTGAAATTCAACACCCATATCCAACACACAACAAAAAAAGTATCCAAAACAGTTGGGATCCTCTCAAAGATACTTTACTATGTACCACAATCAACCTACTCACACTATTCACTCATCTATCCCTACCTCATTTATGCTGTTTGTGCCTGGGAATCAACAGCAGCAACCCACCTAAAGCCAATAATAACCCAACAAAAAACTGCAGTAAGAATTATCACGCAATCCAATGCTAGACAACCCCCCCCCCCCACTCTTCAAAGACCTAAACTTACTCACTGTACAAAATATTCACACCTACTATGTACTGTGCAACCTACATTTACAGAACCATGAATTCTAGTATTAATCCTGAACTAAAACACTTTCTTGATTGTTGCAACAGGACCCATAGACACAATACCAGACACAAACATCTCTATGACATTCCTCATGCATGGCTAAATCTCTTCAAAAACTCAATGTACATAAAAGGGCCTAAAATCTGGAACTCCCTGCCCAAACAATCTAGAACTACAGACTCAACCATAATTTTCAAAACTACTGTTAAAAAACACCTTATAACATGTAAACCACACATTGTAAGCTTTACAAGGAAATAAACATTTACATTTTCATTTTCAACACACCCCATCATTAGCTAACTATGTAAAAACCACCTATTCTCTTTTTTTGTATTGTGAACACATCCAAAACAAAAATAGACTTAAAGTGGATCCCCGAGAATCGGCTACCCTGAGTATCGGCCTACTCGTGTTTCGGTCGCTTTTTTCGGCCCAATTTTTGCCCGACTATCAGCCGTTTCCCCGAGTATTGGCCTGCGTACCAGACCTGTCTGCCTGCCCGCGCTTGCGCGCCTCCCCATGCAGGCGTCGTGAGCCAGTCTAGCTCTGTTTACCATTGAGTGAACATTACCCAGTGTGGTCATTTAAACATTTCACAATAATTTTATTGTGTGTATTGCTTGTTTATTGATTGTCACGGTGAAATAAGTCACTATGGGTCCAAAGAAGCTTTCTAGTGGCACCCATGTGGTAAAGAAAGTGAGGAACACCATTGAACTGAAGAAGGAGATAGTAGAAAAATATGAGTGGCATACGTGTGGGGGAGCTTGCCAGGATGTACAACAAAAACAAATCTACTATCACCTCTATCCTGGCAAAGAGAAAAGAAATCAAGGAAGCTAATGTTGCGAAAGGTGTTGATATGTTAACGAAAAATAGATAAAAAACAGTGGATGAGGTTGAGAAGTTGTTGATGGTGTGGATCAACGAAAAACAGATAGCGGGTGATAGTGTTTCCATGGTGATAATTTGTGAAAAGGCAAGGCAGTTGCATGCAGATCTTGTCAAGAAAATGCCTGGAACCAGTGCTGATGTGAGTGATTTTAAGGCCAGCAAAGGCTGGTTTGACAGATTTAGGAAATGTAGTGACATACACAGTGTTGTAAGGCATGGTAAGGCAGCCAGTTCAGACAAACGTGCTGCTGAAAAGTTTGTGAGTGAATTTAAGGGGTTTGTAGACACTGAAAAATTCAAACCCCAACAAGTGTTTAAGTGTGATGAAACAGGCCTCTTTTTGAAGAAAATGCCAAAGAGGACCTACATTACTCAGGAGGAAAAGGCACTGCCAGGACACACGCCTATGAAAGACAGGCTAACTCTCATGTTGTGTAGCAATGCTAGTGGAGATTTTAAAGTGAAGCCTTTACTGGTGTATCACTCTGAAAATCCCAGAGTGTTCAAGAAACACAATGTTGTCAAAAATAAATTGTGTTTTGGAAGGCTAATACTAAGGCATGGGTCACGATACAAATTTTCATAGAGTGGGTCCATCAAGTGTTTGGCCCCAGTGTGAAAAAATATCTACAGGAAAAGAAATTGGGGCTCAAGTGCCTCCTGGTACTGGACAATGCTCCTGCTCATCCTCACAACTTGGCAGAGTTTTTGTCTGATGAGTTCAGTTTCATCACAGTGAAGTTCTTGCCTCCTAACACCACTCCTCTCATCCAGCCCATGGACCAGCAGGTCATTTCTAACTTCAAAAAACTCTACACAAAAGCATTGTTTCAAAAGTGCTTTGAAATGACCTCAGACACTGAGTTGACCCTAAGAGAGTTCTGAAGGAATCGCTTCAGTATCCTTCATTGCATAAGCCTTATAGGTAAGGCTTGGGAGGGACTGGAGACAATTGTGGCCGGGGTTTGTATAACAGAGGGATTTTGAAGGGTTTGAGGCTGACCCTGACGACCCTCTGCCTGTTGTGGAAGGTTTTGTGGCATTGGACAAGTCCCTGGGGTTGGAGGTGAGTGGTGAGGATGTGGAAGAGTTGGTGGAGGACCACAGGGTAGAGCTAACCACTGAAGAGCTGCAAGAGCTTCATCTGAAACAGCATCAGACCACAGTAGAGGAAATTGATTTACAGGAGGAGGAAGATGGACTGGAGGTGCCTTCTTCAGAGATTAAGGAAATTTGTTCAATTTGGAATAAGGTGCAGGAATTTGTTGGAAAATACCACCCTGAGAAAGCTGAAATAAGCCATCTCTGCAACAAGTTCAGTGACAGAGCCATATTGCACTTCAGGAACATGTTAAAGAGGCACCAGAAACAGAGGACTGTGGACAGTTATTTTGTGAGACAGGGGTCCAGTGACTCAAGCTGGTCCTAGTGGCATTAAAAGACCAAGAAGGGAAGTAACCCCAGATAGGGCTTTGAAGTCCTTATGGAGGGGGATTTCCCTTCCAAACACTAAGCTCTCCCTCACTCCTCCCTATCTTCCAGATGCCAGCAAGTCTCTTCAGTAAAGGTAAGTAAATGTTATTTTAAATGTAAATTTATAAATTTAATATGTGTTGTTATTATGTGTTGTGTGTATGTAAAACTATAGTTAGTATTCTCTAAAAAAAATGATTTTTTTGTGAATATTTTTGGGTGTCTGGAACGGATTAATTGTATTTACATTATTTCTTATAAAAAATAATGGTTCGACTTACGGCCAGTTTGAGTTGAGGCCTAGTTCCTGGAACAGATTACGGCTGATACTCGGGGGTCCACTGTATTCTCAATATCTGTAATTCTCCCTATTTTACACTTACACTCACCCAAACGACTGTAAACATAAAATTCCTAATACAGTGGTACCTCGACTTACGATATTTTTTCATTCCAGAATGCTGTTCAAGTGCCATTACCAAACGAATTTATCTCCTTAAGAAATTATGTAAAATAGACTAGTCGGTTTAGACCCCCAAAATTACACTTACAAAAGCATTTAAAAAAATAAACTTACATAAAAGGGTGTGTTTGGGGACCATCGTAAGTCGAGGTACCACTGTACATATAGTTAGTAGGTTGGTAGACAGCAACCACCCAGGGAGGTACTACCGTCCTGCCAGGTGACTGTGAAACAGAAACCCGAAACTGTTTTACATGATGGTAGGATTGCTGGTGTCTTTTTTCTGTCTCATAAACACGCTGGATAACAGGTATATCTAGCTACTTCTACTTACACTGTAGGTCACACTACACAGGCATGCACATGCATATATATACATACACACATCTAGGTTTTTCTTCTTTTTCTTAATAGCTCTTGTTCTTTTTATTTTCTCTGTTGTCCATGGGGAAGTGGAAAAGAATCTTTCCTCCGTAAGCCATGCGTGTCGTATGAGGCGACTGAAGTCCCGGGAGCAATGGGCTAGTAACCCCTTCTCCTGTACACATTTACTAAAAAAGAGAAGAAGAAAATCTTTATAAAACTGGGTTGTTTGAATGTGCGTGGATGTAGTGCAGATGATAAGAAAGAGATGATTGCTGATGTTATGAATGAAAAGAAGTTGGATGTCCTGGCCCTAAACGAAACAAAGCTGAAGGGGGTAGGCGAGTTTCAGTGGGGAGAAATAAATGGGATTAAGACAGGAGTATCTGAGAGAGTTAGAGCTAAGGAAGGGGTAGCAATAACATTGAAGGATCAGCTATGGAAGGATAAGAGGGAATATAAATGTGTAAATTCAAGGATTATGTGGATTAAAATAAGGGTCGGATGCGAAAAGTGGGTCATAATAAGCGTGTATGCACCTGGAGAAGAGAGGAGTGTAGAGGAGAGAGAGAGATTTTGGGAGATGTTAAGCGAATGTATAGGAACTTTTGAACCAAGTGAGAGAGTAATTGTGGTAGGGGACCTAAATGCTAAAGTAGGAGAAACATGTAGAGAGGGTGTGGTAGGTAAGTTTGGGGTGCCAGGTGTAAATGATAATGGGAGCCCTTTGATTGAACTTTGTATAGAAAGGGGTTTAGTTATAGGTAATACATATTTTAAGAAAAAGAGGATAAATAAGTATACAAGATATGATGTAGGGCATAATGACAGTACTAGTTTGTTGGACTACGTATTGGTAGATAAAAGACTGTTGAGTAGACTTCAGGATGTACATGTTTATAGAGGGGCCACAGATATATCAGATCACTTTTTAGTTATAGCTACAGTGGGAGTAAAAGGTAGATGGGATACAAGGAAAATAGAAGCAGTAAGTAAGAGAGAGGTGAAGGTTTATAAACTAAAAGAGGAGGCAGTTAGGGTAAGATATAAACAACTATTGGAGGATAGATGGGCTAGTGAGAGTGTAGGCAATGGGGTCGAAGATGTATGGGGTAGATTTAAAAATGTAGTGTTAGTGTTCAGCAGAAGTTTGTGGTTACAGGTGAGTGGGTGCGGGAGGGAAGAAGAGTGATTGGTGGAATGATGATGTAAAGAGAGTAGTAAGGGAGAAAAAGTTAGCATATGAGAGGTTTTTACAAAGTAGAAGTGATGCAAGGAGGGAAGAGTATATGGAGAGAAAAAGAGAGGTTAAGAGAGTGGTGAAGCAATGTAAAAAGAGAGCAAATGAGAGAGTGGGTGAGATGTTATCAACAAATTTTGTTGAAAATAAGAAAAAGTTTTGGAGTGAGATTAACCCTTTCGGGGTTATGGTTGTACAAGTACGTTTTACGCGCTGTGGTTATTGACGTACTAGTACGCATAAATTCTAGCGCCTTCAAATTAAGCGCGAAATGGCTGGTAGGCTTAACCCTTTGGGGGTCGGTGCCGTACTAGTACGTTTTACGAGCAGGGGTTGGTGCCATACTAGTACGCCCAAATTCTAGCGGCCTCAATTTAAGCAGAAAACGTCTGGTAGGCATACATATGAAAGAATGGGTCTGTGTGGTCAGTGTGCGCAGTATAAAAAAAATCCTGCAGTACACACTGCATAATGAGAGAAAAAAAACTCTGACCGTTTTTTTCGATTAAAACAGCGACTTTGCAGTCGATTTTCGTATAGTTTTTATTGATGTATTCTCGTTTTCTTGGTCTCATTTGATAGAATAGAAGATATATTACAGAAATAGAGATGATTTTGATTGGTATGACAATGACAAGTACCTTGAAATTGAGCTCAAATTAGCGAAAATGTTCGATTTTTGACGATGTTCAAGAGTAAACAAATCACACCATGCCTCCAATACACATACACTGGCGAGTCTTATATTCATGCACAAGTGCTCTGATATTATTTATACCATTTTTACAATGATGCAGTTATATACATAACAGTAAATCTTCTATTTTTTGTGAGAATAAAAATTCAAAATGAAAAGCAAAAGTAATGGAACAGGGGCCTGGAGACGTGACTAATGAACAGAGAACATGTTATTTTAGTGCCAGGAATGTCTGCCTTGTTTACTCTGGACCCTATTTTGAAATTGGCATCGTTTGAAATTTGTGTGAAATTGGAAAATTTCCATTTTCTGACCACTATTTTGGGTAGATGAAATTGGTAAATAGGCGGTTTCTTGTACGCAATCGATAGAAGAAATGGAGTTCTAGCGAAATAGCTATAATTTTAGGAGACTGACACATTGGAATTTGTCGAAAATAGGGCTTAAAGTGGGCAAAATCGCCGATGCATAAGTGTCATGGCTACCGCTAACTTCGCGAAAGCATAATTCCGTTAGTTTTCGATCAAATTTCATAATTTTGGTGGCGTTATGATCGGAAAAAGATTCTCTATCATTTCATAAGAAAAAATTAATTTTTTTTTTTTCCAAAAAAATTTCGACCCCAGGAACACTTTCCTGAGAAGGCCTGTCGACCCCCAAAGGGTTAATGGTGAGAGAATGGGTCTGCATGGTCATTGTGCGCAGTAGGGTAAAAATCGGGGACCCAGTGGTGCATTGTGGGAACGCCATGTTAGTACAATCTGATCACCATGCCTGGCGGTAAGAAACTCCTCACTTCTCGGCGAATTGGAACACTTTTGTTCCCCAGTGACCGTTCTAACACCGATGGGAGTGTCAGTGGTGAGGAGATTCAAGGTTTTGAGGAGGTTGTGGCCGAAACTAATGACCATAATACCAGTATTATTGAGGAAAACCCAGACGACCCTCAGCCGTCCACCTCCGGTGTTGTGGCATCTTGTTCATGCTCAATTGTTCCTGGACGAAAGAGGAAACTGTTATTTACTCATATCCCAGACTCTGATGTGAGCAATTGTGATGATAGTGATAGTGAATATGAACTCCAAGCTCTTCAAAACAGTTCCAGTAGTGAGAGTGGAGCAGAATATTCTCCAGTGAAGCGTCAGTATATACGACGGTATATGTGCTCTGGTAGTGTGCCATATGCTGTTCCAAGGGGAAGGAGTACATCTCGGAGTACATCCCGTGGGCGTACAACAGGAAGTGATAGCGAAAATGAAGACGATAGTGTTGCAATTGGAATGAGAAATGTGCATGCATCTGGTAGTGGTAGTGGTGCCAGGCGTGAGGCACCAGCAGTGGACCATGCTGGCACCGACGCCGCTGAGTCAGCTCAGCGGCCATCCTCACCCACCCACCAACCACCACAACCACAACCTTCACTTCCACAACCCCCACAACCACCTGTAAATATCCAGTACCCACCAGCAGACCGCACCTGGGATTGGCAGGACGCTGACAATTTTATTCCCAATCCCCATCAGTTTGATGAAAGTCCAAGTGGAATACGCCCATCTTGTCCACTTGGGAACAATGCCAGTGAACTGGAATGTTTCGAGTTATTTTTTGACGATCCCCTGATGGAAATTATTGTCAGGGAAAGCAACAGATACTATGAGTACACCATGGCAAACACAATACTTTCACCAAAATCATGCCTCAACAGGTGGAAAGAGGCAACTGTGGCTGAGATGTACTTGTTCTTTGCCACAATAATGCTTATGCCACATGTGTATAAGCACCATGTCAAATCATACTGGTCGACAGACCGCCTGATTGCAACACCAGGTTTCAGTGATATAATATCAGTGAATCGACTTGTTATGGGGGCTATGGAGCCCAGCATGTATTGTAGTAATTAAATAACATGAATACCTAATTATATTGAATTAATCAGAAGTACTGCTTGGGAGGTTTAAAGGCTTTGGCCATCCTTAAAACTTAAGAAGCTGAATTACCTGATTTCTCAATATAATAGGTTATATAAAATATAAATGCACATTTTTATAAGTACTAGTTATAAGTTGCATGTCTCATTGTAATAACATAAGATATATTGAAAGTACATGGAGGATGTGCAAAGTGATGTGTTTATGTTTGAGGGGGGAGGAGCTTAGAGAGACTCCTGTTTCCCAGAATCCTCTCTCCTGGAACATGGCTGATGCAGTGAGCTGGTATTGTATTTAGCTGATCTTAACCTTGTGTTTTTGGGCAGAATGAGTGTCCAAGAAGTAATGGAGGGTTGTAGATCGATGTTACCATGATATTCTGTGATCATCAGTGTATCAAGACACTGGAGGGTTAAGAAATGTTGAGAAAAAGAGAGTTAAAGGTGGCAGCTGAGCCATGTGCTTGGGAGAGGCTGGTTATATGTTTAGGAGTGGATACCTGTACATTAACTGTATATATACTCTTAATATAGCTCTATTTTTATAATGTTGGTTTAAATAACCTTTGAGAGGAATGTGAAAGGACCAATAAGTTTTCAGATGCAGCAGCTAAGCCTGAGTAAGTATCTTTTAGCCTATAAATATCCTCCTTTTACCCTAAGACCTTTTAAGTAAATACCCTATGCTAGTACATGTAGAACCTTGATGATAAATAAGGGGAAAGTAACATAACAGCTATTGCTAAGGATGCTTCACTTTTCAGACAAAACCAGGCCTGACAGAACCGACAGGTTATATAAGATTAGGAATGTGTTTCTATATCTGAAAGAGAAATTCAATATGCATTTTTATCCCTTCAGGAAGCTTGTTATTGACGAGTCACTGATTCTGTTCAAAGGTAGATTGTCGTTCAAGCAGTATATACCAAGCAAGAGGAAACGCTTTGGTATAAAGTTGTTTGTGCTTTGTGATTGCTACAGTGGTATTGTATTAGATATTATTGTGTACACTGGAAGTAATACATTGAAAGATACCAGGAAGTTACTGGGTATCTCTGGTGATGTGGTTAGAACAATGATGGAACCATATTTTGGCAAGGGGGCATATATTATATACTGATAACTGGTACACAAGCCCCTCCCTCAGTGATTTTTTGCGAGTGAACATGACAGATGTGTGCGGTACAGTGCATGCAAATCGTAAGCATATGCCTAGGTTCAATGCTGGCACTCGTAGAGGTGAGGTGCAGGCGTTTGCTGCCAATGACATCATGGCATTTTGGTGGCATGACAAACGAGATGTCACACTGTTGTCATCAATTCACCCTAACGAAATGACAGACACTGGCAGGCTGCATAGAGAGACTAATGAACCCATTCTAAAACCTGCAGCTGTGATGGATTACACGCTCAATATGCGCTTAGTGGACAAATGTGACATGCAAATTGGGTTTGCTGATTGTGTTCACAAGAGTTACAAGTGGTACATAAAACTCTTTTTTCACATTCTGGACATTACCATGCTCAATGCTTATAATATTTATAAGTTGAAGACCACAAACAAACCACCATATGGCGAATTTTGTTTGTCTGTCATCAGACAAATAATATTCAAGTACCAAGGAGCAACACCTGCAATAGAAACCCGCCCAACACCAGGTTATCAACATCTACCCTCTCGTCTGAGGCCTGGTGGTGAACACTTCCTAACAAAACTGCTTGCAAGAAAAAGGCTCAGAGGAGGTGTTTTGTCTGTGCACATACAAAAAAAAAACCCACAACAACGCAAAGACACTCGTTTTATGTGTGTGGAATGTATGTAAAACACCACTGTGCATGGAACCATGTTTCAGAGACTTCCACAGGCTGCAGAACTTCTAGAAACATGTCCAGTGACTATATACAGTGGTACCTCGGTTAACGATATTTTTTCGTTCCAGAATGCTGTTCAAGTGCCATTACCAAACGAATTTATTCCCATAAGGAATAATGTAAAATAGACTAGTCCTTTTAGACCCCCAAAAATACACTTACAAAAGCATTTAAAAAAATAAACTTACATAAAAGGGCGAGTTTGGGGACCATCGTTAACTGAGGTACCACTGTATATGTATATACATGATTGAACAATGAAAAGAAACAATATTTGTTATTGTGAATAACTGTAAATAAGTTGTGTAAACAAAATAGTGATAAGAAAATTTATGTAATGATTGTGAAATACTTAGCTAGTGAATATTTGAAAAACAGCACTTATATTGGTCTCACAGGCCATAAAAGTTATTTGGAAAAATAAAAAATAAAATTGATAAGAAAACAACTTCAAGAAAGAAAAAAGAAAATTACCGGCCAACCGGCAGTCACCGATGTTGCCGGCACCAGTTAATTTTTCGGCAACTTCAATCCTCCATATCTCGGTGAGTATTGATCACAAAAATGTAATTTTTAGCCTATTAGATTTAGAAAAAAACTATCATTTCATAAGATTTTTTTTTTTTTTTTTTTAATTCTTGGACCCTGAGAACGAGTTTCAGAGAGACCCCTTGGACCCCCAAAGGGTTAATAAGTTGAGGAAGCCTAGGGAACAAATGGATTTGACAGTTAAAAATAGGAGAGGAGAGTTATTAAATGGAGAGCTAAAGGTATCGGGAAGATAGAGGGAATATTTTGAGGAGTTGTTAAATGTTGATGAAGACAGGGAAACTGTGATTTCGTGTATAGGGCAAGGAGGAATAACATCTTGTAGGAGTGTGGAAGAGCCAGTTGTGAGTGTGGGGGAAGTTCGTGAGGCAGTGGGTAGAATGAAAGGGGGTAAGGCAGCTGGGATTGATGGGATAAAGATAGAAATGTTAAAAGCAGGTGGGGATATAGTTTTGGAGTGGTTGGTGCTATTATTTAATAAATGTATGGAAGAGGGTAAGGTACCTAGGGATTGGCAGAGAGCGTGTATTGTGCCTTTGTATAAAGGCAAAGGGGACAAAAGAGAGTGCAAAAATTATAGGGGAATAAGTCTGTTGAGTGTACCTGGTAAAGTGTATGGTAGAGTTGTTATTGAAAGAATTAAGAGCAAGACAGAAAGCAGGATAGCAGATGAACAAGGGGACTTTAGGAAAGGTAGGGGGTGTGTAGACCAAGTGTTTACAGTGAAACATATAGGTGAACAGTATTTGGATAAGGGTAAAGAGGTTTTTGTGGCATTTATGGATTTGGAAAAGGTGTATGATAGGGTGGATAGGGGGGGGGCAATGTGGCAGATGTTGCAGGTGTATGGAATAGGAGGTAGGTTACTGAAAGCAGTGAAGAGTTTTTATGAGGATAGTGAGGCTCAGGTTAGAGTGTGTAGGAGGGAGGGGGACTATTTCCCAGTAAAAGTGGGCCTTAGACAAGGATGTGTGATGTCACTGTGGTTGTTCAGTATATTTATAGATGGGGTTGTAAGAGAAGTGAATGCGAGGGTCTTGGCAAGAGGTGTGGGGTTAAAAGATAAAGAATCAAATACAAAGTGGGAGTTGTCAGTTGCTTTTTGCTGATGACACTGTGCTTTTGGGAGATTCTGAAGAGAAGTTGCAGAGGTTGGTGGATGAATTTGGTAGGGTGTGTAAAAGAAGAAAATTGAAAGTGAATATAGGAAAGAGTAAGGTGATGAGAATAACAAAAAGATTAGGTGACAAAAGATTGGATATCAGATTGGAGGGAGAGAGTATGGAGGAGGTGAATGTATTCAGATATTTGGGAGTTGACATGTCAGCAGATGGGTCTATGAAGGATGAGGTGAATCATAGAATTGATGAGGGGAAAAGGGTGAGTGGAGCACTTCGGAGTCTGTGGAGACAAAGAACTTTGTCCATGGAAGTAAAGAGGGCAATGTATGAGAGTATAGTTATACCAACACTCTTATATGGGTGTGAAGCATGGGTGATGAATGTTGCAGTGAGGAGAAGGCTGGAGGCAGTGGAGATGTCATGTCTGAGGTCAATGTGTGGTGTGAATATAATGCAGAGAATTCGGAGTTTGGAAATTAGGAGGAGGTGCGGGATTACCAAAACTATTATCCAGAGAGCTGAGGAGGGGTTGTTGAAGTGGTTCGGACATGTAGAGAGAATGGAACGAGACAGAATGACTTTGAGAGTGTATAAATCTGTAGTGGAGGGAAGGCGGGGTAGGGGTCAGCCTAGGAAAGGTTGGAGGGAGGGGGTAAAGGAGGTTTTGTGTGCTAGGGGCTTCGACTTCCAGCAAGCATGTGTGAGCGTATTTGATAGGGGTGAATGGAGACAAATGGTTTTTAATACTTGACGTGCTGTTGGAGTGTGAGCAAAGTAACATTTAGGAAGGGATTCAGGGAAACCGGCAGGCCGGACTTGAGTCCTGGAGATTGGAAGTACAGTGTCTGCACTCTGAAGGAGGGGTGTTAATGTTGCAGTTTTATAACTGTAGTGTAAAGCACCCCTCTGGCAAGACAGTGATGGAGTGAATGATGATGAAAGTTTTTCTTTTTCAGGCCACCCTGCCTTGGTGGAAATTGGCCGATGTGTTAATAAAAAAAAACATATAGTTATTGTCTAATTAATCTTAAGTTAGTCCTAAGTTTGCCTGAAATTCCCAATATAGGAGCTTTTTATAGAAACAGTGTATCATGCCTAGATAAAACCATTCTCATTACTAAATTTACTAACTGTAATACTGTTATATGTTTTGTACTACTTCACTATTATCAATCTAATTAATGATAATCACTTCAGTTATAATAATATATAATAATATATTTATTTACTACAAGTACATGTACAAGGTATACAGGCCTAGCTGACATCAATGACATACTACTATATAGAAAGTCCCTTGTTATGCTGAGCATTTCGGGCAGATTAGGTCAGTGTCCCAGGATGCGACTCACACCAGTCGACTAACACCCAGGTACCCATTTTACTGATGGGGAACATAGACAACAGGTGTAAAGAAACACGCCCAATGTTTCTGCCCTGGCTGGGAATCGAACCCAGGCCCTCGCCATGTGAAGCGAGAGCTTTAGTCACCAGACCACCAGACTGTTACATCAATATGCAATAATGTATATTAAAATGTACTGCTTCATAACCTGTGTCAATATAGAGTAAGAATTAGTATTAATCAGCCCAAAATGCCTAGTCATGCTAGAGGTCTTCTTTGTAATTAATATTTTATAATATGTAAACCACACATTGTAAGCTTTACAAGGAAATATACATTTTCTTTTTCATTTTCACAGTGGTTTGTGTTAATGTAGGTATTGTCTTTTTTTTTTTTTTTTTAATGAAACATTATATTTTATAAAAAAATTAATTACAGTACTGTATTTTTGTCTTATTTTTGTCTTTCCCTCTACCCCTTGTGTCCTCTATCTTTTGCATTTCTTCTGATGTGTATTTTCTGCTGGAGTGCATGCTAGAGTCTACAATAGGTGGGTAGGCAGGTAAAAGTAAAGTAAAGTAAATTTTATTTCATCAGATTTACATAGGTATTGGTAGTTACAATATAAACTGAGTGCCATGGAATTAGGGGCAGCTTAATCTAGTGACTTATAGACTATGTACGTACATAATATTAGTGAAATTTATTGAGTTTATTCTAGTTAAAATTTGTTTTTAAATTACGTATATGATGATGATATAGTTAAAAATATAATATGATGATATTAAATTGTAACAAGTGTTTAGGAGAATAGTAATATAAAATTGAGATTATCTTAAGGAAAGTAACATTGAGCATTTTTGAAAGTAACTTATAGTATGAGTATTTAGTTTTGGGTGAGTAGGGGGTAACATAATAGTAACATATTATTAAAAATTGAAATTATCTTATAGGAAAGTAATATTGAGCATTTTTTGAAGTAGTTTACAGTATGATTATTTAGTTTTGGGTGAGTAGGTGGTTTTTGAGTAGAGTCTTAAATTAATTTTCAGACAAGGTTATCTTAATATTTACTGGTAATCAATTCCAGATTCTGGGGCCCTTTATGTGCATAGAATTTTTACATAGGTTGATATGAACTCTGGGTATATCAAAAAGTGATCTGTGTCTTGTGTTGTGGTCATGGGTCCTATTAACCCTTTGGGGGTCGACAGGCCTTCTCAGGAAAGTGTTCCTAGGGTCGAAAATGTTTTGGAAAAAAAAATTAATTTTTTATTATGAAATGATAGAGAATCTTTTTCCGATCATAACGCCACCAAAATTATGAAATTTGATCAAAAACTAACGGAATTATGCTTTCGCGAAGTTAGCGGTAGCCATGACACTTACGCATTGGCGATTTTGCCCACTTTGAGCCCTATTTTCGGCAAATTCCAATGTTTCAGTCTCCTAAAATTATAGCTATTTCGCTAGAACTCCATTTCTTCTATCGATTGAGTACAAGAAACCGCCTATTTACCAATTTCATCTACCCAAAATAGTGGTCAGAAAATGGCAGTTTTCCAATTTCACACAAATTTCAAACGATGCCAATTTCAAAATAGGGTCCAGAGTAAACAAGGCAGACATTCCTGGCACTAAAATAACATGTTATCTGTTCATTAGTCACGTCTCCAGGCCCCTGTTCCATTACTTTTGCTTTTCATTTTGAATTTTTATTCTCACAAAAAAATAGAAGATTTTCTGTTATGTATACAACTGCATCATTGTAAAAATGATATAAATAATATCAGAGCACTTGTGCATGAATATAAGACTCGCCAGTTGATGTGTATTGGAGGCATGGTGTGATTTTTTACTCTTGAACATCATCAAAAATCGAACATTTTTGCTACTTTGAGCTCAATTTCAAGGTACTTGTCATTGTCATACCAATCAAAATCATCTCTATTTCTGTAATATATCATCCATTCTATCAAATGAGACCAAGAAAACGAGAATACATCAATAAATACCATACGAAAATCGACTGCAAAGTCGCTGTTTTAATCGAAAAAAACGGTCAGTTTTTTTTTCTCTCATTATGCAGTGTGTACTGCAGGATATTTTTTATACTGCGCACACTGACCACACAGACCCATTCTTTCATATGTATGCCTACCAGACGTTTTCTGCTTAAATTGAGGCCGCTAGAATTTGGGCGTACTAGTACGGCACCAACCCCTGCTCGTAAAACGTACTAGTACGGCACCGACCCCGAAAGGGTTAAAGTTGGTGAGGAGAATTTTGAGCAGAGGGTTTATATTAGAGTGTAGAGTTTTATATATGTAGTAGGCACAAGAATAAGTATGAATGTTCTTTACGGTGAGTTGTTTTAGACTTTTGAATACGTATTGGTGGAGTATGCTGTCTAGAGTGGGAATTTGTTATCATTCTGACTGCAGCCTTTTGTTGTGTTATGAGTGGTCTAAGGTGATTTAATGTTGTTGATCCCCATGCACAGATTCCATAGGTAAGATAAGGGTAGATAAGTGAATGATATAGTGCAAGGAGAGCTGATTGTGGCACATAATAGCGTATCTTTGATAATATGCCTACTGTCTTTGAGATTTTCGTGGAAATTTGTTGTATGTGTGTTTGGAATTTAAGGCTACTGTTAAGGTGGATTTCTAGGAATTTTCCCTCTGTGAGTCTTGTGATGGGTGAACCATTGAGCGTTATGTTAAATGGAACATTTGTGGCTTTGTTTCCAAACTGTATGAAGTAGGTCTTGTCAGTATTGAGAGTAAGCTTGTTAGTCGTCATCCATGTTGATATTTTCTGTAATTCGGCATTAACAGTGTTGGCCAGTATAACTGGATTTGGGCGAGAGATATGTTGTGTCATCTGCAAATAAAATGGGTTTGAGTAGTTGTGATGCATTCGGTAGGTTATTTATGTAAATTAGGAATAGGAGTGGCCCCAGGACACTTCCTTGATTGACTCCGACTGTAATTTGTTGTGTGGAAGAGTTCGCTCCATTTGTGTACACGTATTGGCTTCTGTTGCTAAGGTATGACTTTAGGTAGTTGAGTGGGTGCCCCCTTATACCATAGTGTGCTAATTTTGTGATCAGTAAATCATGGTCGACTGTATCAAAAGCTTTGCGTAGATCAATGAAGATTCCCAGTGGGACTCCTTTCTTCTCAAGTGCGGTGTATATTAACTCCAACATGTGCATAATAGCATCGTTTGTGCTTTTGTTTGTCCTGAATCCAAATTGACAGGGGTTGAGTACATTGTGTGAGACGAGGTAGGAATAGATCTGTCTATGAATTAATTTTAGAAAGCAGTGGTAAATTAGAAATTGGTCTATAATTATTCAAGTCTGTTTGATCACCTCCTTTGTGGATCGGGGTGACCCTAGCTATTTTGAGAATTGATGGGAAGGTAGAGGCTGCAATGGATTTATTGAATAGTGTTGCTATAATTGGTGACAGGTATGTAGTACTGTTTGTCTGTCATATGATTAGCTGACAAAAAATTTAGAATTTAGCCTCCACTGTTACTTGAATATAAAAGCAAATGAAATAAACTATTTCCTGTCATGTAGCACTGAATAAGCCTAATGGATTTTCATTAATTTTGTATATTTTATCATGATACTATTTTTAGAAAGCTAATGTCATGTATGTAATAAAAAATGTGACCCTGACATCCCGTTAACATGGAATTACTGTTGATTGGATATGGCAAAATAATCACTGCCTTAACTTAAGTCTAGCATCCTATTTCAAATGTGGGAAGGTCAAACTAAATTTAACTTTGCGATAGAAGACGAAACATGTATCTTTATAAACAGAAATAAAATTATTTGTAACCTACTTTTCTATTTTTTATTTTGAAATGTATTGGGATCTGCCCTCTTCTCTTAAATCTACATTAACCCACCCAGTTTACCATAAATTACATTTTATTTTAATTGCACATTATATATCATCCTCTACAACATCCCTTATAGAGTGCATATGTAAATTTTTCTAAGATTACTTCAGAAATTTGAAGCAAACTTATTTTTAATGTCCAAGAATTACAAGTTTGTATTATTTTAGTATTGCACCAGCATTTGTATTCTGCAGGAGAAACTTGCATTCATCCCAGATCGACCGAAAGAGAAGAAATTCTCTGATCCAGCAGAATTTGTGCGCAATGTCATGGGCTCTAGTGCAGGAGCTGGCAGTGGAGAGTTTCATGTTTATCGCCACATAAGACGAAGAGAATACTCACGTCAGGAATTTTTACAACTATGTAAAGAGAAGGTATGATTGTCAGATATTTTAGGATGTTGGTAATGAATGTTTATTCTATAGAAATTATACCTCTTCAAGGGGGGCTCCTAGGAGCAGTGAAGAGGCTCTTGGTCTGAGGAATTAGACCTTTTGGTCTCCTTCCTCAGACTGAACCTAATTACCCCCTAATCTTCCCTTCCCTATCCCATCCTCCCCATCCCCCCTTTTCCCTTTCCTCCTTTCCCCATCTTTCCCCAATTCCCTTCCTATTTTCAGCCTTTGGGATTCTTCCCACAGGCACTCTAGTTCCTAGGTAGGGGGAAGGGTACCGTGGTCTATCCCATTCCGTTGAGGTCCTTGGTGGTGGTGTAGTTTGCTGTGGAATCTGGATCACCTGGGGATGTACCACTCCCTCTCCAGTCTCCCGGGGTGTGGCTTTGGGTGTCTTTCGGGTGACGGGTGTATCTCTCGAAGCTGCTTTCGGATTCCAGGGGGGGGTGGCTGAAGGAGGTATGCTTTGTGGCGGGTATCCGGCTGCCCTCTCACTTGTCCACAGAGGTGATTCAGTAGATGTGAGGTTGGTATCCCAGATTGCTGGTTTACTGGCATGAAGGGTAGGGTATGGCACAGGTTTCATGCCGCACCTGCACTAATTGCAGTGCTGGGGTCCTCTTGGGCGCGGAGGGGGATTTACGGCCCTTTCATTCCTCCTAGGTGCTATCCCTCCATGTTCCCCCCTTTTTTTCTTTTCTTTTTTTTAGAAAAAAAAAAAAAGTGACATAACTATGGAGTCCCAAGTCCTTGAAACAGATTCCCCCAGGTCCCTTTCTGCTATCACACCTTGTTCTGACCCTACCTTGTTACCTGACCACTCCTTGGACATTTCTCATGCCCCTGTATCTGTACAGTACCTTCCTCTCCTGTCTCCTCCGAAGCTTCTTCTCTAGTTCCCTCTACCCTTTCGTCCCCCTTTATTTGGTACATTCCATCGTTGCCCCGATCTTTACTCGCCCTCCTCCTTCCATCTCCGATATCGTCCCACACACAATGTCCTTGTCCTCTGAAACACTTGAAGCTATCTCCGAATATATTGAGGAGACTAGACCATTGATGGACACCGATCCACCTCCTGTTCCTCCTCTTCACTCTCCTCCGTCTGCACAACTCCTTTCTTTGCAGCGTCCCAATCCTTCGCTGCTTGTGCGTTTTCCGCTGCCTCCACATGTGGACTTTTCTAACCCTTCTATTCAAATTTCTTGTATCTTTCTTTTTGCAAATCATGGCTTACTTACAGTAGAATATCCATGGCCTCAGAGGTAACCGGGGGTGAGCTTCAGGTGTTGCTCTCCCAGTTTTCCTGTTTGTGTTTGCTTACAAGAACCCAAATTATGCTCCGCTATTATCCATCCCATCTTAGGCTGTTTTGTTATATTCATCGGATCCTTTTCTCGATGGAACCTTTAATGAAAGTGCATTTCTTACACGCACCAATATTCCATACCATCAGCTCTTTGTTCATACTTTGCTGCATTACACTGCAGCCCGCATTCACTTGATTAAGAGGTATACAGTCAGTTCTTTGTATCTCCTTCTCGGGCATTATCTATCCCAGATGTTGCATTTCTGGTTTCTTCCTTACCACCACCACTTTTGTTACTTGGCAATTTTAATGCTAATCATTTCCTCTGGGGGGGTCTCACTGTGACTCCCGCGGCATTCAGTTGGAGGCTTTTCTTGCTTCTCTCCCCCTCCATGTTTTAAGTATGGGTACTCCCACCTATTTTGATCCTCATACTCATTCTCTCTCTTGCATCGATCTCTCAGTTTGCTCTTCCTCAACTGTACTAGACTTTACCTGGTCTGTCCTCCCGGACTTGCATGACAGCGATCATTTTCTAATCGTCCTTACTTCTCCTTCATATTCACCACCTCCTCATAGCCCAAGCTGGCAATTTGACCGAGTGAATTGGGACCTTTACTCGTGTCAAACTGCTTTTAGTGAGGATCCTTCTTTGTCCTCAATTGATGAGCTTTTGTACCTCTTCTCGACCTCAGTTTTAACCGCAGCTTCACATTCTATACCCCAAACCTCGGGCAGGCATTCTCAGAGGTGCGTGCCTTAGTGGTCTCCTGCTCTTGTTCGGGCAGTACGTTTGAAACGCGCTGTGTGGGGCAGGTACCGGTACAGTAGAACCACAGAGCGACTCCTTGAAGAAGAAAGCGGTCGCCCGCTGTGTCATCCGTGACTAAACGCATTTGCTGGCGGGATTGCTTCTACCATCACTTCGGCTTCCTCTATGGTGCTAGCTGGAAAAAAAGTATGGAAACTGAGTGGTAAATACTCTCCTGAACCGGCTCCTGTTCTTCGGGTTTCCAGTGTCACTATAGCTAACCCTCTTGAGGTTGCCACTGAAATTGGTAATCATCTTGTCCATATCTCTCGAGGGCTCCATCTATGCCCCTCATTTATTTCTTCCAAGTCTGCCAGAGAGTTAGAGCCCTTAAACTTTTCTTCTATCAGAGAAGAATCTTATAATGTGCCTTTTACACTTCTGGAACTGGAGGCAACACTCTCTGCTTGCCAATCATTGGCAGCTGGGCCTGATGGCATTCATATTCATATGCTACAGCATTTACATCAGTCATCCCTTGCTGTCCTCTTACGACTCTTTAATCTTATTTGGTCGCAAGGAGTTCTTCCCCAGCTGTGGAAATCTGCCATTGTTCTCCCTTTCCACAAACTGGGTACTACGGGACACGATGCCTCCCACTATCGTCCCATTGCTCTTACCAGTGCAGTTTACAAGGATGGAACATCTGGTAAATAGACATTTGATGTGGTATTTAGAGACACAATAGTCTCTCCACTAGTCAGTATAGATTTCATAACGGCTGTTTTACCATTGACCTCTTGCTATGCTTGGATACGTATGTTCGTAAAGCTTTTGTCAATAACCACTCATTTATCGCCTTTTTTTTTTCTCTTTTTTTTTTTTTGACCTTGAGAAGGCATATGACACAATTTGGAGGTAGTACTGTATAACATCTTGGCCCAGGCCCACTCCTTAGGCCTCCGAGGCAGTCTACCATTTTTCCTTAAGAACTTCTTAACTGAGTTAACTGAGAGACATTTCCGTGTTTGGGTTAATAATGTACAGTGGACCCCCGAGAAACAAACAAAATTCATTCCAGAAGCCTGCTCAAGTGCCATTACCGAACGAATTTACTCCCTTAAGAAATAATGTCAAGTAGGTTAGTCCATTTCAGACCCCCAAAAATACACTTACAAAAGCACTTACAATATTATACTTACATAATTGTACGATTCCGGGGTGTTCGTAACTCGGGGGTCCACTGTACTTTCCCCGGACTTTGTCCAAGCTGAAGATGTCCTCCAGGGATATGTTCTGAGCGCAACACTTTTTCTCCTTGCTATAAATGATCTGGCATCTATTCTTCCATCTAATATTTGGTCATCACTCTATGTTGATGACTTTGCTATAGCTTGTGCAGGTGTTGACTGTCACCTCATTGCAGTTTCTCTCCAGCATGCGGTCAACTGTGTTTCCAATTGGGCCACTACTCATGCGTTTAAATTTTCTAGTACTAAAACTCTCCAAATTACTTTCACGAGACGTTCTGTCGTCTCTGATCATCCATTGTACCTATATGGCTCGCATATCCCAGAATGTGATAGTCAGGTTTCTTGGCCTTCTGTTTGACCGTCGTTTATCCTGGAAACCTCACATTACCTCTTTGAAGGCAACTTGTCATAACCGGATGAACCTCCTTAAAACCCTCGCTCATCTTTCATGGGGGGGAAGGCTGATTGCAGAACTCTTCTTCAACGACATTCAACCCTCATTTTATTGAAACTCGGTTATGGCAACCAGATATATTCAGCGGCCTTTCCTGCAACTCTTTCTAGCCTTAATCCCATCCATCACCAGGGATTACGTTTATGCCTTGGTGCTTTTCGCTCTTCACCGGTTGAGAGCCTCTATGTAGAGGTGAATATTCCATCCTTGACTGATTGTTGTGATGCTCATTGCCTTTTCTATTATGTTCGCTCTCATGACCTCTGCAGTCCTTCCATATACGTATAGCGTAGTCACCGATGTTAGTAGACGTTCTTTATTTGTTTGTCACCCCTGTTTACTCCATCCCTTTTCTCTTCATCTACATTTGCAATTGTCTTCTCTTCACTTACCACCTTTCTATGTTCATGTAGCATCTCACTTCCCTACCCACTTGGGAAGTTCCAATGGTTCGTGTCTGCTCTTTTCCACTGCCATGCGCGAAAGCCCATCTGCCTATGGTGGCTTCTTGCTCTCTTTTTCTTAACCACTCCTGATCTCATTCTCATGCCATTGCAGTGTACACCAATGGTTCCAAGTCTTCTGATGCCGTTGGATTCGCAGCAGTGTTTCCGGACAGCAAATACACCAATACACAAAGGTGGTGACCCTACAGACGTAAATAACTATAGGCCTATATCAAATCTACCATTGCTATCCAAAATATTCGAGAAACTTGTGCAAAAGAGATTATACTCGTTTATAACTACACAAAGCATACTCAACCCCTGCCAATTTGGCTTCAGGAAAAATAAAAGCACTAACGATGCAATAGTAAAAATGATAGACCTGCTTTACACAGCACTTGAAAATAAGGAATATCCACTAGGACTTTTTATTGACTTAAGGAAAGCTTTTGACACAGTAAACCACGGCATCTTACTCCACAAACTTGACCACTATGGAATAAGAGGTCATGCACTAGCATACCTCAAATCCTACCTCACTAATAGGTACCAGTATGTCACTATTAAAGACACATCCTCCACGACACTACCACTAGACACCGGCGTACCGCAGGGAAGTGTCCTTGGTCCCCTGCTCTTCCTCTTATACATCAATGATCTTCCCAATGTATCACAACACTTGAAACCAATACTCTTTGCTGACGATACAACTTATGTCATCTCCCACACAAACCTTGCCACGCTTAATACCATTGTTAACGACGAATTAATAAAAATATCAACATGGATGACTGCCAATAAACTTACACTCAACACTGATAAGACCTTTTATATTATGTTTGGCAACAGAACAGATGATCCACAATTAAACATTAAGATCAACTCTACACCTATTGCTAGACATAACGAGGGCAAGTTCCTGGGCCTTCACCTTGACAGCAGCCTGAAATTCAGCACCCATATCCAACACATAACAAAGAAAGTGTCCAAAACTGTGGGGATCCTCTCTAAGATACGGTATTATGTACCACAATCAGCCCTACTCACACTATACTACTCACTCATCTATCCCTACCTCACATATGCCATTTGTGCATGGGGATCAACAGCAATTACCCACCTAAAGCCAATAATAACCCAACAAAAAGCCGCAGTAAGAATTATCACACAATCCAACGCTAGGCAGCACCCACCCACTCTTCAAAGACCTAAACCTACTCACTGTCCAGAACATCCATACTTACTACTCTGCTATCTACATTTATAGAACCATTAATTCCAACTTTAACCCTGAGCTAAAACACTTTCTTGACAGTTGTGACAGGACCCATAGACATAATACCAGACATAAACATCTCTTTCACATTCCCGTGTCCGACTAAATCTATACAAAAATTCAATGCGCATAAAAGGGCCTAAAATCTGGAACTCCCTGCCTGAAAACTCTAGAACTGCAGACACAACCTCCATTTTCAAAAGCACCGTTAAAAACATCTTATCTCACTTACGCACCCAACCGGTAGTTAACCATACGAAAACTACTTTATCTTGCACATATCCACAGCAAAATACACTTATTGATATCTGTGATTCTCCTTAATTTGCACATTACTAACCACAGCAAAATACACTTATTGATATCTGTGATTCCCCTTAATTTGCACAGTTCTAACCAAAATTCTAATACAACTATTGCTCCATAATACTTAAGCTAGTCATAAGTTTGCCTAAGATACTCCAATATAGAAACTATATTATGCCAATATATCACCTTTATCATTAATATATAAACTAATTGCTAACTTTTTATACTAATTGTTAAATTCTCAATGTTTAAATTCCAGTACCTAAATTTTGTAAACCTAACCTTACAATCTGTATATCCATTGTATAGCTATTGAGTAAGACCTATCATAAGACTGCCTGAAAAGCCTAGGCATACCTAGGCATATTATTGGCCATCTTGTAATATCAACTTTAATGTATAACTATAAGTACCCCCCACCTTGTATTACATGAAATAAAGAATTTGAATTTGAATTTGAATGCGAGGGCATTTATTATCCTTGGCTAGCATTTTTACTGCTGAATTGTATGCCATTCTCATAGCACTTATCCGTTTTGCATCTATGCCTGTGTCACCATTTGTCATCATTTCAGACTCCCTTAGTGTTTTACAGGCTATAAGAAAATTTGATACACCTCATCCCCTGGTTCTTCGTATCCAACTTTGGTTACTCCGTATCTCTAGGAAGCACAAAGATATTGTTTTTTGTTGGGTACCCGGTCATGTTGACATAAAGGGCAATGAACAGTTAGACACTGCTGTGCGGTCAGCAGTACATGACCTCCCAGTTTCATATAGAGGTATTCCATTTACTGACTATTTTGCTGTAATTGCTACCCACCTTTGCACCCATTGGCGACAACGTTGGTCTGATCTGCTACATAACAAATTACATTCTAATAAACCAAGTACAGTGGACCTGGAGTTTACCTGGAGAGGGTTTCGGGGGTCAACGCCCCTGTGGCCAGGCCTCATGGTGGATCAGGGTCTCATCAACCAGGCTGTTACCAGATTTCGTCAATAATTCTTTCCAGAAGGCTGTTCGAGTGCCGTTACCAAACAAAATTGTTCCCATAAGGACGAATGTAAATTAGATTAGTCCGTTTCAGACCCCCAAAAATACACTTACAAAAGCACTTACAAAAATGCACTTACATAATTGTTCGAGTTGGAAGCAGTACGAAATCCGGGGGTCCACTGTATAGGTTTCTGGCCGTCTTCTTGTCATCAATGTCGAGGTTGGAAGACTACTCTCTCCCGTCTTTGTATCAGCCACACTCGTCTTACTCACTGGTATCTCATGGAGAGGTGCCCTGTTCCACTCTGTGAGAATTGTCAGGTTCCAGTTTCTGTTAGCCATATTCTGTTGGACTGCCCATCCTATCAATGAGCACGCAGAATTTACCTCCTCCTCGTCACCGCTCTACTGCCCTTACTTTACATTCGCTTCTTGCTGATGGACTCTCCATTAACCCAGACTCTCGTTGTCATTTTGACAACAATTGATTTACTGCAACAAACTCTGATAATGATGCCTCTAGCACTCCTCACAGCCCTTTCTACCTCAATCTGTTGCTACCCTCTCCTCCTGCACTATTCACTGCCTCGCTGCACTCCATGACCTAATAATCCCTCTCCCTCTTGCTACCTAATACCCTTGCACCCTTCCCTGCCTTGCTGCGCTGTATGACCCTTGTAGGTTTAGCGCTTCTTTTTTATTATAATAAAAATAATATAGAAATTATAAGTCTTATGACTTTTCAAGAATTGTTAAGGACTGTTCTGATATATTGTACAGTACTTTGCATTTTGTTAATAAATGTAATATGTTAAATTAACATTTGCATTTCTTTCTCTTGAATGTTGGTATTTCTTATGTATACATCATTGCAGGAAGATCTGGATGAAGATTACCACTACAAGCTGGAGAAAAACAGAAGAATTGTTGAAGAAAAAGCTGCAAAGAATAGAGCAAAGCGGCACCGACATAAAGAAAGACAAAAAGCAAAGAGACAAAAATTAAAGGAAATGAAGAAAAAAGGAATTTTACCAGGAAAGGAAAGTTCATCATCATCCTCAGAAGAAGAGGCTGATGAGGACGAAGGCAAAGTAACACCTGTTAATAACAAGTATGATGTGGGAAAAACACAAGAATCAAGCAGTGACAGTGTAGATTCTGAAGATGTTCAAAATATAGACAAAGAAAGGAAAGGAAGTGATAAGTCAACAGAGCAAAACCAATGTGATCCTGTGGATGAACCAGCCAATAATAGAACAGTGGAAGAAAGTGGCAATTAGGATTCTGAAACACACTAATTACATAAAGTACAATTTTTTATTAATAGGATAAGGTATTACTCTCTCTTTTGAATTCACTAGTTTTAATTGTACTAAAAGAAGATTTAATAAAATTTAAATATCTTCAGTATGGGTATCATCCATGCATTTGCATTTATCCCAGTTGGCTTTTAAACATGCAAGTGGATTTTCTGCTGAATGGATGGTGTAAGTTGTGATAAGATTTTAAATTAATGTTTTTTGACACAAAAAATTGTGAAGGGCTTGAGATTTGACATTGCTAACATTTAAAATAATCAGGAGGATTAATACAGTAAAACCTAGGTTTAACTATCCATTAAATCTGAATGATGAAATTGTGTACACATGTTCATAACAGAAATCCACTGATCGTGTTGACTAATAAAATGGAGATTTCTGGATTTAAGGGGCTTTTTATATTGTTTTCAGACTCTGGCCACATACAGTTGTACCTCGAGTTACGATGGTCCCCAAAATCGCCCTTTTATGTAAGTTTATTTTTTTAAATGCTTTTGTAAGTATATTTTTGGGGGTGTAAAAGTACTAGTCTATTTTACATTATTCCTTATGGGGATAAATTCGTTTGGTAATGGCACTTGAACAGCATTCTCGAATGAAAAAATATCGTAACTCAAGGTACCACTGTAGTTTGTTAAATCTGAAATTCATTAAATTGGCCTGTGTTAAATAAAGGTTTTTAGATGTACTGTACTCTGTGTATGTTGTGCTTGTGTGAGTGGATTCTACTGGTGTTTATAGGTTGACAAACCCCTGTGGTTTAGCGCTTCTATTTGATTATAATAATAATAATAATATAGGTTGACAAACAATTGGAGCATAAGAAAAGTAACATTAATGAGGGGATTCAGGAAATCTGTTTAAAGTACTGGAGAAGGGAAATAATGCTTGCACTGAAGGAAGTGAGTGGATGTTGCAGTACTAATGGTGAGACAGCTGTTGAATGATGCTAAATGTGCTTTTTTTTGGGGGGGATAGGAGGTCACCTTAATTAGTGGGAGACTGCCAGTGATAAAAAATAAATGCTGAAAGTAGCAGTGGTTGATTTGATTACATATGCTGAAAGTAATAGTGGTGGATGTGCACCTATGAAGTTCAACGAGGAGAAATTTCAACTACGTACTCAGATATGGAAAACTTGAGGAACTTAAAAATGTATCAGGGTATACGACTAATTCTAACCATACAATGGAGCGAAAAAGTAATGTGAAGGACCTGGGAGTGATAATGCCAGAGGATCTCGCCTTCAAAGACCACAACAATGTATCTACCGCATCTGCTAAGAAAACGATAGGATGGATAAAGAGAACCTTCAAAACTAGGGACACCAAGCCCATGATGATTCTCTTCAAATTGCTTGTTTTTTCTAGGCTGGAATACTGCTGTATACTAACGGCCCCCTTCAAGGCTGGCAACATTGCTGACCTGGAGAGTGTACAAAGAACTTTCACGGCACGCATAAGTACGATAAGGCACCTAAATTACTGGGAACGGTTGGAGGTACTTGATCTGTATTCCCTGGAATGCCTCCATATTCCTCCTGTATTCCCTGGAATGTCTCCATATTACAGAATGGACATAAATTCGTTAGAAAACATTCAGCGTAGAATGACTAAATTAATACATAGCATTAGAAATCTTCCTTACGAAGAAAGATTGAAGACCCTTAAATTACATTCACTTGTAAGACGTAGAATGAGGGGAGACATGATCGAGGTATACAAGTGGAAAATGGGTATTAACAAAGGGGATATAAATAAGGTCTTGAGGGTATCTCTCCAAGAGAGAACCCGCAATAATGGATTCAAGTTAGATAAGTTTAGATTTAGAAAGGATATAGGAAAGTATTGGTTTGGAAATAGGGTAGTTGATGAGTGGAACAGTCTGCCTAGTAGGGTTATTGAAGCAAGGACCTTGGGTAGTTTTAAATTTAGGTTGGATAAATTCATGAGTGAAAGGGGTTGGATTTGAGTGGGAATTGCACATGAGTAAATAAAATTATCAAAGCTTATTTCTTGGGTAGCATTGAAAATTAGGTTGAAAAATATTCTGTTAGTGGGATGGAATGTGAAGGACCTGCCTAGTATGGGCCAACAGTGAGATGGAATGTGAAGGACCTGCCTAGTATGGGCCAACAGGCCTGCTGCAGTGTTCCTCCTTTCTTATGTTCTTATGAGAGAGATGCATGATTCTATACACTTCGAAGGTCCTGGAGGGATTGATACCAAACCTTCACACGAAAATCACTCCCTATGAGAGAAAGACTCAGCAGGTGATCCAACATCCCCCAATGAAAAGCAGGGATGCCACTAGCATGATAAAGAGACAACACAATAAGTGTCCAGGGCCCAAGACTGTTCAACTGCCTCCCAGCATACATAAGGGGGATTACCAATAGACTGAGCCTACACAGGCTGAGCCTATCCATGGATAGCCTCAGCCTATGTAGTCTATTCCTGGGTAGCCTCAGCCTGTGTAGCCTATCCCTGGGTAGCCTCAGCCTGTGTAGCCTATCCCTGGGTAGCCTCAGCCTGTGTAGCCTATCCCTGGGTAGCCTCAGCCTGTGTAGCCTATCCCTGGTTAGCCTCAGCCTGTGTAGCCTATCCCTGGGTAGCCTCAGCCTGTGTAGCCTATCCCTGGGTAGCCTCAGCCTGTGTAGCCTATCCCTGGGTAGCCTCAGCCTGTGTAGCCTATCCCTGAGTTGCCTCAGCCTGTTTAGCCTATCCCTGGGTAGCCTCAGCCTGTGTAGCCTATCCCTGGGTAGCCTCAGCCTGTGTAGCCTATCCCTGGGTAGCCTCAGCCTGTGTAGCCTATCCCTGGGTAGCCTCAGCCTGTGTAGCCAT